>JARBWK010000015.1:7859257-7914257 GCA_030556195.1 Anolis apletophallus
GGGCACCGCCGGGTCCCCAAGCTAGTTTATTTATAAAGTCTCTGTTAGATTTTTGCTTTCTGTTTCCAAGTTGTACACAAACGGAATATTAAAAGAGATAACTTAACGTTCTGTGTTATCTTCCCAGGTTTGATGTCGGTCCCATTATTAAGCAGGAGTCGATTGCCGTCCCAGCCCACTGCTCAGCCAAAGAGTTGGAGTCAATATTGTCCGGACTAGGTGCAAAACTGGTAAATTAACACTCCCCCCCCCCCCCGGGGGGATTCTTAAACAGTGGAATTGGGATAAGGGTCCTGAATCTGACTGTTGCAACAATATCTATATTTTCTACACCAGGGGTGCCCACACTTTTTCAGCATGCGAGCTACTTATATTAAAACCAAGTCAAAAAGATCTATCTACCTCCTCAAGGCTGATGTGGGGTGGGGGCGGGGCTTGGCCAGAGGGGGGCGGAGCCAGGCCCAGTGGTGGCAAGCCCCGCCCCCCCTCTGGCTGCTGGAGCTCCCAGCAGCTTCTCCAGGCTTGAGGATGGCAATGCCAAGCCAGTGACAACATAGCTAGCACAAGGCTGGCTTGGCATTGCCATCCTCAAGCCTGGAGAAGCTGCTGGTAGAGCGGAAGCCACAGTGGGTGGAGCCAGGCCGCACCAAGCCCCGCCCCCCTCCCCTCTGGCTTTGGAGCTCCTCGCAGCTTCTCCAGGCTTGAGGATGGCAATGCCAAGCCAGTGGTGACACAGCTAGCATAAGGCTGGCTTGGCCCTGCCCTCCACAAACCTGGAGCAGCTGCTGGGAGTGCCAAAGCTGGGGAGGGGCGGGGCTTGGCGCGGCCTGGCTCCACCCCCTCTGAGAAGCACCCCATCCGGCTGGGATCGACCTCCTTCGGTCCCGGGATCGACTGGTCAATCACGATCGACTTCCTGGGCAGCCCTGTTCTACACCAATGAATATGTAAGGTTCCTGAAGAGTAATCCGTTATGAATTAACTCTAGGCAGCCTGAATCCTGATTAGGAATGTGACTAAACCGTTCCATTTGTGTCATCTTGTGTTTTTGGATTTTGCTTTCTCAGCTCATCGCTGTTCTCCAAAACTTACCTGAAAGTTTGCAGAACATGAGAGAGCAACCCAAGGAAGGAGTCACGTTTGGTAAGCGCTGGCTGTTTCATGTACCATCTAGGTATCGATTAATGGACTTTGTTATAGATCAACCAGAGGTTGACCGCTTAACTGATGATTTAGAGAGGATTTCTATCCGGTGGCACAAAGTGATGGGCTCTCAAGTCTGGGAAATGATGGTTCTCTCTGTGAGAAAATTGGCTCAGAAAATGCAGGGCCTCAAGGTCATTCAGGGGAGTCAGGAGTAGCAACAGCAGATAAGGAATCTAGTGAAGAGCTGAGTGGTAAGAAGTGTTCCCAGGAGAACCCACCTGGAGCTACGGAGATCAACAAAAGCTATTTTACAAATCAGAGCAGATTTGTAAATTCAGAGAGATTATATGGGAAAGTTGTGAAGGAAATTCATGGGAAACGGGAATGATTTCATGGGTGTCTATTAACAAAAAGTTGTTTACTTTAAGGTCAGTTCAGGCAACGCTGCATTAGAGTGAGAAGCTAAGTCTGAGTTCTCTTGTTCCTGCTTCAAGTCTAGTCTTGATTTTGGGTTTAATATATCCTGGAAGTTTTCTGTGTTCCTGTTCAAGCTTTACTAGTTATACCTTCCTGGTTGTGCTGTATCTGTGATTTCTGGCTGTTCCTGGACTTTGTTACTTCTTGAATTTTATGAGACATTTGGATTATTACTCCATCGTTTAGTCATGACTGAAGTGAAGGGGACTGCCCTTAAATGGGTGGCCTCCTTTCTCCACAATCGGGGACAACGAGTGGTGACGAGCATAGTGGTCTCTGAGGGGCTCCCCCTTGATTGTGGGGTGCCCCAAGGGGCCATTCTTTCCCCTCTATTATTTAACATCTATATGCGTCCACTGGCCCAACTGGTACGTAGTTTTGGTCTGGAGTGCCATCAGTACGCTGGTGACACCCAGCTTGTGCTGAGGATGGAGGGTAGACCGGACTCCGTACCCGATTATTTCCATCAGTGCCTAGAGTCCGTGACTGGATGGCTGCGAGCTAGCTGGTTGAAGGTGAACCCATCGAAGATGGAGATCCTCTGGTTGGGCTGCCCAGTGGGAGGGGGGTGCCAGCTGCTTACCCTGGACGGCGTGGCACTTTGCCCATCACCCTTGGTAAAGAGTCTGGGGGTCCAGTTAGACCCACTGCTGACTATGGAGGCCCAGGTCGCCATGGTTAGCAGATCTGCATTTTTCCATCTGCGACAGGCTAGACGGCTGGCACCCTACCTGTCTAGTGGCGACCTGGCCATGGTGATCCAGGCAACGGTCATCTCGAGACTAGACTACTGCAACGCCCTCTACATTGGCCTTCCTTTGTCCGTGATCCGGAAACTCAAGCTTGTGCAGAATGCTGCAGCTCGTCTGCTCGCCGGGGCTCCGGCGAGATGCCACATAACACCTATCCTGCAGCAACTGCACTGGCTTCCAATAGAGTACCGGATTATGTTCAAAGTGTTGGTATTAACCTTTAAGGGCAGACATGGCTTGGGGCCTGTGTACTTGAGGGACTGTCTTTCCCCATACGGTCTGGAGATCAAAACTTTCTAGAGGTTCCTTCGGTCAAAACGTACCACCTGTCCTCTACAAGGCAAAGAGCGTTCTCTATTGCAGTGTTTCCCAACCTTTTTTGAACCACGGCATACTTTTAACATTAGAAAAATCCGGATGCACACCACCAACCAAAGTGACACAAAATGACACTCAAACACAGTAAAGAACGGCTGGGGAATGGGGGCCTGCTGGGAGCAGCTGCTGCAAGTGCAGAAGCCGGGGGAGGGGGGGAGCCAGGCCGCATCATGCCCCCCCTTCCCCCCAGCTTCAGCTCTCCCACAGCTTCTCCAGCCTTGAGGGGGCAATGCCAAGCCAGCGGTGGCAAAGCCAGCACAATGCTGGCTTGGCACTGTCCCCTCAAGGGTGGAGAAGCTGTGGGAGAAGCCAGGCTGCGCCATGCCCCGCCCCCTCCCCCCGGCTTCAGCTCTCCCAGCAGCTTTTCCAGCCTTGAGGGGGCAATCCCAAGGCAGCGGTGGGAGAGCAAGCACAATGCTGGCTTGGCATTGTCCCCTCAAGGCTGGATAAGTTGTGGGAGAGCGCAAGCCGGGGGAGGGGGCGGATCCAGGTCGTGCCATGCCCCTCCCCCCGGCTTCCTCCTCCACGCGGCTTCAGAGAGTCATGGCGGGAGTCATAGCGGATTGGAGGCTGGCTGGGGAAACGGCCAAAGGAGGTGGCGCCCCGGCCCCTTCTTCTTTTTCTTCGCTGCCGCCCGGCCCTTCCTCCTCCTCTCCCAAGCAGTAGGAGTTCGGCAGGAGGAGGGGGGAAGGAAGGGGGGCAGAGAGCTTTTCTCGCGGCACAGCAGGAGGTCCGTCACGGCACAGCGGTTGGGAAACACTCCTCTACTGTAGCTCCAACACTGTGGAACGCTCTGCCGGATATCACCCGGGCTGTTACAGAAATATCTGCATTTAGAAGAGCCTGTAAAACAACGTTGTTCCGGCAGGCGTTTAACATCAATGGTCGTACTTGACTGTGTTGTGATAAATTGGGACAGTTTTTAGTAGTTTATAGTGTTTTCATGTATAGTATAGTGTTAAAGTTGTTTTATTGTTATTGCCTGTTTAAACCGCCCCGAGCCTAAGGGAATGGAGCGATATATAAATACGATAAATAAATAAATAAATAAATAAATAAATAAATAAATAAAATTATTGTCTGGTTATCACCCGTTGCTAAACCTTTTTGGATTATATATCTTCCTTTCTTATTCCTGATTTTTATGTGCTTTTTATATGTTCCAGTCAGTTTGAGGGTGTTTTCTGACCGCATGGTTGCAACCTATGTGGACTACGTCATTGTAAATCCATGTCTGTATCAACTAAGCACCAGGACTGTGGCGCAGCTGGCTGGGGTATCAGCTGCATAAAAGATTACTACTGACTGAAGGTCATGAGTTCGAAGCCAGCCTGGGTCGGAGTGAGTTTCCGACCCATTGTGTAGCTTGTTGTCGACCATTTGCGGCTTGCAAAGGTCGACAACAAGCTACACAATGGCTTGAAAGACAGTTGCATCTGTCAAGTAGTTAATTTAGGTACCACTTGGTGGGGTGGCTAATTTAACTGATTTACGAGGCCATAAAAATCTCCAGGAAGTATGCAAAGAATGAGGAAGCGACAGCTCCTCTGGTGGACAGAAATAGCCTCTGAGTGTCTGTCTGTATATGTTGTGTGTCTATGGCATTGAATGTTTGCCATGTATATGTACATTGTGATCCGCCCTGAGTCCCCTGCGGGTTGAGAAGGTCGGAATATAAATACTGTAAATAAATAATAAGTAAATAAATAATTGCTATAATGGGTTGGGATAAGGAAGCCACCATATACTGCAGGGTATGAGAACTAGTTGGACAACACTTTGACCTCTAAGGCTTAGTTTTGAAAATATATTGCGCTATTTAGGGATGGAAGCATTTCTAACTGCTCTTTGTACTTTTTATTTGACCAAAAGCACCCAAAGTCACTGCTGCAATGAGTTGCATCCGGTGGGAAGAGCAAACGGCGGAGCAGATCCTGAGGATGCATCGTGCCTTGGGCTCCATGGTGAGGCTGGTTGGCAAATAAGCCTATGAAAGCAGCTCATTGTTGGGCATGTACAGCGGGATGGACTCCCTGATGTCCCTTCAGGAATGAAACTGGTTGATGTCCTGGTGCAGGGCTGTCCAACTGGCGGCCCCGGGGCCGGATCCGGCCCCGTAGCCTGTTGGACACGGCCCCACCTATGCCCTCAGCCGCCATTTTTAAATTTTTTTAAAAAATCGATTTTTTTAAAAAAAAATGGCGGCGGGGGGGGAGGGGGTGGCGGGGCTGGGAGGAGGAAGAGAGCTAGCTCCTCCTTTTGGCCCCCACTCCTACCTAGGACGGGAGCCGCCCGAAAAAAGGGCAGAAGGCGGCGCCAAGAGCAGCGCGTCACAGGCCTGGCGTGACGCGCTGCCCCTTGGCACCGCCTACTTCTCCTTTTCGGCGGCTCCCGGCCTAGGAAGGGAGGGGGCCCGGGAGGAGTAGGCGGTGCCAGGGGCAGCGCGTCACGCCAGGCCTGTGACGCTGCTCTTGGCGCCGCCTACCCTCCTTTTTCGGCGGCTTTTGGAGGGGCGGGCCTGGGCTGGGGTGGGGCCTGGGGCGGGGCCGAGCGGCCCCGCAGGTCATCAGTGACCTCTTATCCGGCCCTGGACCCGCCAGAAGTTGGACAGCACTGTCCTGGTGGATGAAATGAGGAAGTCACAGCTCCCCTGGTGGCCAGAAGCTGGAATGTTAAATAGCCTCTGGTTGATATCCCAATTGTGTGTGTGTGTGTGTGTGTGTGTGTGTGTGTGTGAGGAGTGACTTGAGAAATAGCCTCTGAGTGTCTGTCTATATATGTTGTGTGTCTATGGCATTGAATGTTTGCCATGTATATGTACATTGTAATCTGCCCTGAGTCCCCTGCGAGGTGAGAAGGGAATGTGGCACAGCTAGCTAAGTGTCAGCTGCATAAGATCTCTCATGAGTTCGAGGCCTGGTTGGGTCGAGGTGAGTGCTCGACCTTAAGTGTAGCCTGCTGTCGACCTTTGCAGCCCGAAAGACAGTTGCATCTGTCAAGTAGGACAGTGTTTCCCAACCAGTGTGCCGTGAGCGATCATCAGGTGTGCCGTGGGAAATTGGAACCTCCAGGAGGGGAGCGGGGAGAGTCTAGTGTGTTGAAGTATAAAAACCCTAAGAAACCTACCTCGATAAAGGCACAAAATTACAAACACAAGTAGGAGATAAAGGTACCACATCAAGTGGGGAGGCAAATTTTGACTGAATTATGAGGCCATTAAAAGAACTCCAGGAACTCTGAGGAATGCGGAAAGGAACAACAAGGAACGCTGAGAGTTTAGTGCGGCAGCTCCCCCTGGTGGCCAAAAGTTTGCCTCTGTTCGTTTATATGTTCTGTATGTATAAAAAAGCAGGAATTGTCTGCTAGTATGTGTATTGTAATCCGCTCTGAGTCCCCTTCGGGGTGAGAAGAGCGGAATATACCGTATTTTTCGCACCATAAGACGCACTTTTTTTCCTCCCAAAGTGGGAGGAAAAATCAGCCGCGTCTTATGGTGCGAATATGCAGGCGGGGGGGGAGGGAGGCGATATACTCACCCTGTCGCCGCCTCTCTCTTCTCTGGTCCGTTGCGGCGGCGGAGGGACGCTGGTTCGCTCGCCATCTGCCTCCTTTGCTTCCCCACCTTTGCTTCCCTCAAGGAAAGGGCGGAGGGAAGCAAAAAGGAGGCGGAGGCGGAGCGAACCAGCGTCGCGGTCCAGAGCTGATGCGGAGGGAAGCAAAAAGGAGACGCGGTTCGCTCCGCCCTCTGCCTCCTTTTCCTTCCCCCACCTTTTCTTCCCTCAAAGAAAGGGTGGGGAAGGAAAAGGAGGCAGAGGAAAGGGCGAGCAAAAGGAACCAGCGAGCCCTCTGAGAAGACGCACCTGCTGATAAGACTAACCTAGATTTTAGAGGGGGAGCGAAAATATTTTTTTTCCTATTTTCCTCCTCTAAAATCTAGGTGCGTCTTATCATCCGGTGCGTCTTATGGTGCGAAAAATACGGTAAATAAAGTAAATAATAAATAAATAAGGGCAGAATATAAATACTGTAAATAAATAAATAAAATTTAAGATTGTGAGTCTTAGTCCTGAGGAAAAGCAGGGTACAAATTAATAGATCAATGACCATAGCATGATCAATGATCACAATAAGCAAAAAAAGCTGTTTAGCAGTGGAATCTGCGTCTGCCCTCGGCGTGAGTTTTGTGTGCTTCGTTTTGCTGAACTTTTCCAGATGCCCCTGCAGACACTCTGGATGGGGACGGCTGTCAAACTGCTGGATTTACTGGAAGTGGAGTTTTTACCTGACATCCAAGGTATTGGCATAAATACATCTTCAATGTTGCTGAAATGTCTGCAAAAACGGATATAGCGCCCAAATTTCCATGACTTCGTTTTATTGCTGCTGTGCAGCCTTATGGTGTTTGTTGGCCTGCGCTGCTTTTCATCTACCGACTCCTTTAGACACGAGGAGTAAATGACCCAACTCGGAGAGCGCTGACAGGGCTGTGTCCCATCAGGACAACCGAGATTAGCAATGAGTAACCTGTTTGCATTGCCTTCCACCGCTAACGTCAATGTCACGGGAACAGAGTTATTTTCATTGGCCTCTTTTCCAAGTCGTACAGGATCTTCTTGGAAAACCAGAGTTCCAGAAAATTCTTGAAAGCATTGGAGGGTCTTTCTGTTTGGTTTGGCTTTGTAAGTGTCAGGGCATCATAGCAATAGGTTGGCAGTTGACTCTTGCAGAGAAGCAACATATAGAACAGGGGTGCTCACACTTTTTCAGCAGGCGAGCAAATTATAATAAAACCAAGTCAAAAAGATCTACCTTCTGCGCGCAGGCCTCCCGCGCTGCGCACCATCCACGTTTGCTTCCGGACGAGAGAGGAGCAGGGTGGAGCAGGGGGCGGGGCTTGGTGCGGCCTGGCTCCGCCCCCCTCTGTCTTCAGCTCTAGCAGCAGCTGCTCCAGCCTTGAGGGGGGCAGGGTCAAGCCAGTGGTGGCATAGCTAGCACAAGGCTGGCTTGGCCCTGCCCTCCTCAAGGCTGGAGCAGCTGCTGGGAGTGCTGAAGCCGGGGAGGGGGCGGGCTTGGCACGGCCTGGCTCCGCCCCCTCTGGCTTCAGCTCTAGCAGCAGCTGCTCCAGCCTTGAGGAGGGCAGGGCCAAGCCAGTGGTGGCATAGCTAGCACAAGGCTGGCTTGGCCCTGCCCTCCTCAAGGCTGGAGCAGCTGCTGGGAGTGCTGAAGCCGGGGAGGGGGCGGGGCTTGGCGCGGCCTGGCTCCGCCCCCCCTCTGGCTTCAGCTCTAGCAGCAGCTGCTCCAGCCTTGAGGAGGGCAGGGCCAAGCCAGTGGTGGCATAGCTAGCACAAGGCTGGCTTGGCCCTGCCCTCCTCAAGGCTGGAGCAGCTGCTGGGAGTACTGAAGCCGGGGAGGGGGCGGGGCTTGGCACGGCCTGGCTCCGTCCCCCTCTGGCTTCAGCTCTAGCAGCAGCTTCTCCAGCCTTGAGGAGGGCAGGGCCAAGCCAGTGGTGGCATAGCTAGCACAAGGCTGGCTTGGCACTGCCCTCCTCAAGGCTGGAGCAGCTGCTGGGAGTGCTGAAGCTGGGGAGGGGGCGGGACTTGGCATGGCCTGGCTCCGCCCCCTCTGGCTTCAGCTCTAGCAGCAGCTTCTCCAGCCTTGAGGAGGGCAGGGCCAAGCCAGTGGTGGCATAGCTAGCACAAGGCTGGCTTGGCCCTGCCATCCTCAAGGCTGGAGCAGCTGCTGGGAGTGCCGAAGATGGGGAAGGGGCGTGGCTTGGCACAGCCTGGCTCCGCCCCCTCTGGCTTCAGCTCTAGCACCAGCTGCTCCAGCCTTGAGGGGGGCAGTGCCAAGCCAGTGGTGGCATAGCTAGCACAAGGCTGGCTTGGCCTTTCCCTCTAGCTGAGATCGACCTCCTTCAGTCCCGCGATCAACTGGTTGATCGTGATAGACTTCCTGGGCAGCCCTGATATAGAATATATGCTTTGTGTTTCAGATAGGATAACAGCAGAAAAGGGAGCCATCCCAGGATCAGTGTTCCACCATAAGCAGTCAGACACACTGGTAATCAATTGCAAGGTATGTGTCCGTCCATCTATATATATACACACCCACATACACACACCATTACATATTAATTAATTATTAATCAATATTAATAATATTAATAAATAATATTAATTAATTGATATTAATATTAATTAATTACATATTAATGTAATGTTCATTTGTGGGATTAACATAACTCAAAAACCACTGGACGAATTGACACCAAATTTGGACACTACACCCCTAACAGACCAACGGGTGACCATCACTCATGAAAACACTTAAAAACACAGCAGAAGAGACTTTAAAAGCCTAAAAACAAAACAATACATTACAACGCATGCGCAAAACCACATATATACACATACACAAATACGCAAATATATATACACACATATACATACATGCAAAAACCACATATACACAGACTGGGCCACAGCAACACGTGGCAGGGGACAGCTAGAGAGAGAGTGTGTGTGTATACGTATATATGTATATATATATATATGTATGTGTATATATATCCATATCTATAAATGCAGATTAGTGTAACCACATGGAGCCCCTGATGGTGCAGTGGATTAAAGTGCTGAGCTGCTGAACTTGCTGACCAAAAGGCCGCAGGTTTGAATCCAGGAAGTGGGGTGAGCTCCCGCTGTTAGCCCCAGCTTCTGCCTGCCTTGCAGTTCAAAAACATGCAAATATGAGTATATCGATAGGTATCATTCCAGCAGTCATGCCAGTGGCCACATGACCTTGGAGGTGTCTACGGACAATGCCGGCTCTTCGGCTTAGAAATGGAGATGAGCACCAACCCCCAGAGTCAGGCACGACTAGACTTAACGCCAGGGGAAAACCTTTACCTTTATTTACTAATATAACCACAGTCTCCCCAAGCTGGGGCATTGATGCACCAGGAACGAGACAAACCAGGAAAGGGATCTTGGGGTCTTGGTGGACAGCTCAATGACGATGTCAACCCAGTGCGCAGCAGCAGTGAAAAAGCAAATTCTATGCTTGGCATGATCAGGAAGGGAATCGAAAATAGGTCAGGAAATGTTGTATTACCTCTCTACAAATCGATGGTAAGGCCACATTTGGAGTACTGTGTACAATTCTGGTCACCGCACCTCAAGAAGGATATAACGGAACTGGAAAAGGTACAGAAAAGGGCAACAAGAATGATCCAAGGGATGGAGCGGCTCCCTTATGAAACCAGGTTGCAACGCCTTGGTCTTTTCAGCCTTGAAAGACGGCGTTTAAGAGGTGACTTGATTGAAGTGTATAAAATCATGCATGGGATAGAAAAGGTGAATAAAGAAAAACTGTTTTCTTTGTCACAAAACACTAGGACTAGAGGGCACTCCCTGAAGCTCCAAGGTAGGAAAGTTAGGACTAATAAAGGGAAATATTTCTTCACCCAGAGGGTCATTGGGTTATGGAACTCACTTCCAGAGGAGGTTGTGACAGCTGTCAGCCTGGACAGCTTCAAGGCAGGATTAGACAGATTCATGGATACCAAGTGTATCGGTAGTTACTGAAAAGGACATTCAAGTGCCACCTCGGAGTTGGTTGAGGTAGGCAGGATTTCCCTGGGTACTGGTTGTGGGGGTCGGGAGCAGGTCAGGGTTTTGCCCTCCCTTCTGCTCGAGATCCCCGTGTACAACTGGTGGGCCACTGTGTGATACAGAATGCTGGACTAGATGGGCTGAGGTCCGATTCAGCATGGCTCTTCTTATGTTCTTATGTTCTTATAGCTCCCATTGAAGGCATTGTTTCCATATTAAATTTATGCTGGTTTGCGTTGTCCTTCTCCGTGGCTTGGAGATGCAACGTGTGTAGAGTGATCAAACCTTTCTGAAATCCGTGTCTTTTTGGGGCCCAGATAAGCTTCTATTTGCTATCTGTACTTGTCGTGAATGCCGCTTATTTCACCAGCTTGCCATTGAAAACCTATTTTGAAAGCCAAGCCCTGCTGCAAAGGAGGCGGGTGCTGCGGCGTGATGCGCCTCGCCTTCTCCCTCCCGCGTACCATGCTTTCAAGGGGAAGGCATCGCAACTTCTGCGGGAGAAGGCAGGTCACATCATCCTTCAGCACTGGTTTCCATTGCTCCAAATTGCTGCCGAGCTTTTAAAGCGGGTTTCGGGATCATTTGTATATGTCGCAGTAGTGGCACGATTGCAAATGAGAATGTGTTGTCTTGGGTTTAACGCAGACCTGGACATCTTGAGGCCTGCCGGCCGATGCTGACCGGCCCACGGCTCCCTCAAGGCTTTGTCCTTAAGAGAGGGAGGCGAACTCCCATTGGGGTGGCTACATGTTGAAGAAGCAAATGTGAAGAAGCAGGCAGGCAGGCAAGCAGAGTGGAGGGGAAGGGGCGGGGGGGGGGGGAGAAGAGGAGGCGGCCAGGAGCAAGATCATGCCTTCGGCCTCCTACTCCTTTCTCTTCCGCCTCGCACGCTCCCCCTTCCCTCTTGCCTTGCGTTCTTTCCCTTCTCTTCTTCTGTTTCCTGTCGTTCCCTCCCTGTTTCCTTCCTTCTTTCTCTCCCTCCCTCCCTCTCTCTTTCCTTCCTTCCCCCTTTCCCTGTTTCGTTCCTTCCCACTTCCACCACATGAACGCAAGAAGGAAGGAGGGGGAGTGCAGCGAGGGAGAGGGGGCGGGGTCAGAGCGGGAAAGGGGCACGGACAAGGCCGGAGCACGGGGGGGGGGGGTCCATTCCATCTCCGGCTTCCTCCGTTTACTTCGCCCTCCTCATCTTCCTTCTCTTTTCTGCCTCTTTGGGCATATTGGGGATCCGTGCCAAGTTTGGTCCTGATCCAACATTGTTTGGGTCCACAGTGCTGCTCTCTGGATGTAGGTGAACTACAACTTCCAAACTCAATGTCAATGCCCAGCAAACCCTTTCAGTACTTGAGAGTTCAGTGTGCTAAGTTTGGTTCAATTCCATTGTTGCTGGATTTCCGGATGATCTTTGATTGTGAGTTAACTATAAATTCCAACAACTACAATTCCCAATTGTCAAGCTCTATTTCCCCCCAAAATCCACCAGTGTTCACATTTGGGCATATTCAATATTTGTGCCAAGTTTGGTCCTGATCCAACATTGTTTGAGTCCACAGTGCTATCTGGATGTTGGTGAACTACAACTCCCAAACTCAAGGTAAATGCCCAGCAAACCTTTTCAGTACTTTCTGTTGGTCTCATGAGAGTTCAGTGTGCCAAGTTTGGTTCAAGATTGTTGCTGGGCCATCTGGAGGAATGCTTTGATTGTGTTTTTCCCTTATGGCAGAACAAGGTTGGACAATGGCCCTTGGAGGCTCCTTCTCCTCCAGGAACCTATTGTTGTTATTATTATTGGCATATTCATTATCAGGTGCTGAATGGCCATCTGTGATGCAACATTGTTTTTTTCCACAGTTATGGCAGTTGGTGGTTGGACTGGATGGCCCTTCCAAACTCAAGGTAAATGCCCAGCTGAATGGCTTTGTGAGTACTTTCTGTTGGTCTCATGAGAGTTCAGTGTGCCAAGTTTGGTTCAATAGATCAGAGGCTGAATGGCCATCTGTGAGGAATGCTTTGATTGTGTTTTCCCCTTATGGCAGAAGGAGGTTGGACTGGATGGCCCTTGGAGGTCTCCTCTCTACTCTAGGAACCCATTGTTGTTGTTGTTATTATTATTACCAGAGGCTGAATGGCCATCAGTGAGGAATGCTTTGATTGTGTTTTCCCCTTATGGCAGAAGGAGGTTGGGCTGGATGGCCCTTGGAGGTCTCCTCCTACTCTAGGAACCCGTTATTATTATTATTATTATTATTATTATTATCAGAGGCTGAATGGCCATCTTTGAGGAACGCTTTGATTGTGTTTTCCCTTATGGCAGAAGGAGGTTGGACTGGATGTCCCTTGGAGTTCTCCTTCTACTCTAGGTACCTGTTGTTGTTTTTATTATTTTTGTTATTATTATTATTATCAGAGGCTGAATGGCCATCTGTGAGGAGTGCCTTGATTGTGTTTTTCCTTATGGCAGAAGGAGGTTGGACTGGATGGCCCTTGGAGGTCTCCTTCTACTCTAGGAACCTGTTGTTGTTATTATTATTGTTATTATTGTTGTTATTATTATCAGAGGCTGAATGGCCATCTGTGAGGAGTGCCTTGATTGTGTTTTTCCCTTATGGCAGAAGGAGGTTGGACTGGATGGCCCTTGGAGGTCTCCTTCTACTCTAGGAACCTGTTGTTGTTATTGTTATTATTGTTATTATTATTATCAGAGGCTGAATGGCCATCTGTGAGGAGTGCCTTGATTGTGTTTTTCCGTTATGGCAGAAGGAGGTTGGACTGGATGGCCCTTGGAGGTCTCCTTCTACTCTAGGAACCTGTTGTTGTTATTATTATTGTTATTGTTGTTGTTATTATCAGAGGCTGAATGGCCATCTGTGAGGAGTGCCTTGATTGTGTTTTTCCCTTATGGCAGAAGGAGGTTGGACTGGATGGCCCTTGGAGGTCTCCTTCTCCTCCAGGAACCTATTGTTGTTATTATTATTGTTATTATTATTATCAGAGGCTGAATGGCCATCTGTGAGGAGTGCCTTGATTGTGTTTTTCCCTTATGGCAGAAGGAGGTTGGACTGGATGGCCCTTGGAGGTCTCCTTCTACTCTAGGAACCTGTTGTTGTTGTTATTGTTGTTGTTATTATTATCAGAGGCTGAATGGCCATCTGTGAGGAATGCTTTGATTGTGCTTTCCTTTATGGCAGAAGTAGGTTGGACTGGATGGCCCTTGGAGGTCTCCTTCTACTCTAGGAACCTGTTGTTGTTATTATTATTGTTGTTGTTATTATTATCAGAGGCTGAATGGCCATCTGTGAGGAGTGCCTTGATTGTGTTTTTCCCTTATGGCAGAAGGAGGTTGGACTGGATGGCCCTTGGAGGTCTCCTTCTCCTCCAGGAACCTATTGTTGTTGTTATTATTGTTATTATTATTATCAGGGGCTGAATGGCCATCTGTGAGGAGTGCCTTGATTGTGTTTTTCCCTTATGGCAGAAGGAGGTTGGACTGGATGGCCCTTGGAGGTCTCCTTCTCCTCCAGGAACCTATTGTTGTTGTTATTATTGTTATTATTATTATCAGAGGCTGAATGGCCATCTGTGAGGAGTGCCTTGATTGTGTTTTTCCCTTATGGCAGAAGGAGGTTGGACTGGATTGCCCTTGGAGGTCTCCTTCTACTCTAGGAACCTGTTGTTGTTATTGTTATTATTGTTATTATTATTATCAGAGGCTGAATGGCCATCTGTGAGGAATGCTTTGATTGTGTTTTTCCCTTATGGCAGAAGGAGGTTGGACTGGATGGCCCTTGGAGGTCTCCTTCTACTCTAGGAACCTATTGTTGTTGTTATTATTGTTATTATTATTATCAGAGGCTGAATGGCCATCTGTGAGGAGTGCCTTGATTGTGTTTTTCCCTTATGGCAGAAGGAGGTTGGACTGGATGGCCCTTGGAGGTCTCCTTCTCTTCCAGGAACCTATTGTTCCTGTTGTTACAATTATTATTATTATTATTATTATTATTATTATTATTAGCAGAGGCTGACTGAATATTATCATCATTGTTATTATTATGAATAAATTCAGGGGCTTATTATCCTCACATTTAGTTGAATTCAGTCTTAAAATATATTATAATGCTCTCACTGAAATAAATTTCCAAATATTTTGCCTTTATGGCTCTCCGAGTCAAAAAGGTTCCTGATCCCTGATATAATGAATAACAAATGATACAAATGTTTACATTTTGCTAACCATTGTTTTGTAAACTTTTAGTGAATAAATGTCATTTTTCCTATGACAACCTCTCTTTTTCATGGCTCATAACATATACTCTTATCAGTCTTACTAATAGAACAAAAAACGCAATGTAGTGCCTTTTTTATTATTATTAAAGAAATTCAATTGATATTATGTAGAATGTAGTTCAGCCTTTAGGTGTGGCCCTCCATCATATTTTTTGGCTCTCCTGTGGCCCCTTGGAAGAAATAATTGCCCACCCCTGGTTTAAAGACACACCTGACTGACAGGATGCAAACTGCGGTTTTACAAAATGTTTCAAAACCATAAATCATTGAATCGTTGAGATGGAAGAGACCTCCAAAGGCCATGCCCTTATGCCATGCAGGAAAAGCACAATCAAAGCCCTGCTGAAAGATGGCCATCCAGCCTCTGTTTAAAAGCCTCCAAAGCGGCAGTAAGTTCCACTGCTGAACGGCTCTCGTCATCAGGAAGTTCTTTCTAATGACTCGTGTGACATTCCATTTCTGTGCAACTTGGTTTGACCCCTTCCAGTCCGGCTTCCGTTCTGGGCACGGGACGGAGACAGTGCTGGTCGCCATCACCGACAAGCTGCGTCGCCAACTAGATCAAGGTGGATCGGCGCTGCTCGTGTTATTGGACCTCACGGCAGCGTTCGATACTGTTGATTACGATCTCTTGACCCACCGACTGGCCGGGGCCGGGGTGAGGGGGTCGGCCCTTAACTGGCTGTCCTCCTTCCTCCGGAACCGGTCCCAGCGAGTGAGAAGGGGTGAGGTTGTCTCCGGGGGTGCCCCACTTCATTGTGGGGTGCCTCAGGGGGCAATTCTCTCCCCTTTATTATTTAACATCTATGTCCGACCACTTGCCAGGTTGGCCCGCAGCTTTGGGCTGGAGTGCCACCAGTATGCGGATGACACCCAGCTCATTCTGGGGATGGAGGGCCAGCCTGACTCCGTACCCAATAATTTCCATCACTGCCTTGAGGCTGTCACTGGATGGCTGCGAGCCAGTAGGTTGAAGGTGAATCCGGACAAGACGGAGATCCTGTGGCTGGGCCGTCCGGGCACGGGAGGGAGCCGCCTTCCGACCCTGGACGGGGCAACACTTCACCCATCCCCGTTGGTGAAGAGCCTAGGAGTCACGCTTGACTCTGAGCTGTCGATGGAGAAGCATATCTCCATCGTCAGTGGAGTGGCTTTCTACCACCTCCGACAGGCGAAGAGGCTGGCTCCCTACTTGTCCCGTCATGACCTAGCCACAGTGGTCCAAGCCACGGTCATCTCAAGACTAGACTACTGTAATGCCCTCTACATTGGCCTTCCTTTGTCGGTGATCCAGAAGCTCAAGCTGGTGCAGAACGCAGCAGCACGGCTGGTGGCAGGTTGTCCATCTCGCTGCCACATCACGCCTGTGCTGCGCGAACTGCACTGGCTTCCGATAGAGCACCGGATCACCTTCAAGGTGTTGGTTCTAACCTTTAAGGCCTGGAATGGTCTGGGGCCAGTGTATCTAAGGGACCGCCTCTCCCATTACAGTCCACCACGACCACTGCGATCCGAGTCCCAAAACCTCCTGGTGGTGCCCAGTCGGCGATCTGTTCATCTGACCTCAACGCAGAGGAGGGCATTCAGTGCCGCTGCGCCGGTGCTGTGGAATGCTCTTCCCCCCACAGTCCGAGCGCAGGCCGATCTGCTAACATTCCGCAGGGCCTGTAAGACCCTCCTCTTCATCCAGGCGTTCGGTGCTTAGGTTTATGTATATAAAACCATGCCCAAACCATGCTTGTGTGCTGGTTGTGGGAATTTTAGTGTGTTTTGCTTTACCTTGATTTTACTTGTTTCACGACTCACAATGTGAGTCGCCCTGAGCCTACGGGAAAGGGCGACTAATAAGTCGAAGAAATAAATAAATAAACGTGATGGCAGATTTGCCGAGCCTTTTAATAATATAATAATAACTAGCTTGAGGACCCGGCATTGTCTGGGTTATTTGAGAAAGGCATTGTGTGCCAAGGTTGGTCTTTGGTACTTCAATTCCCATCATTCAAGTTAAGGAAGCCTTGCTGTCAATTTTGGGCCTGGTCTGTGATTTAGAGGGGCTACAGTGTTTGAGAAGTGAATCAGGTGAAGGTACTGCACATCCCATCATTCGTGGCTCATCCTGCCCTAAACCACAGCAGGTTGTGAAGTAGGCCATTGGACCCCTGTGTGCCAAGTTTGGTCCTGATCCGTCATTGCTGTGGGCCGCAGTGACTGCCTGCCTGAGGCCTTTCCTTTTCCCTCTGCGTCACCTTAGAATGTTGGAATGTAGATGGCCATTCAGAGTCCTTTATGCAAATACTCCCTCAGTGGCAACCAATCCCCTCTGTCTGGGGCCTTGGAATGTTGGAGTTCTGAGGCTGGCCAATCAGAGTCCTTTATGCAAATAGTCCCTCAGTGGCAACCAATTGAAACGCTGCCACATATTCCTCCGCACCTCCCGCCGCAAACAGTGATTTTTATTATATACATAGATATAATAATAATATTTCTAAGTGTCATTGCCGATGCTCTTTCTAGGAAGGCTGGGTCGGAGCGAAAGGGGTCGTCCTGAAGAAGAAGCTGACCGCCGCTGATTTCTACAATGGATATTTGCACCCGTGGTTCCAGCCGAATTCTAAAACGCCTCCGGAGAGGTGCAGGTTTCAGACTCTCAAGCTGGCCGCAGCAAAAAGGAGCCCAAAGGGAACGGTGTGACAGGCTCACAACACATAGTCGTAGCCACAACATCCTGCGTACAAGTCCACAAGAGCCAGGGGCTTCTGTAAGCTGGACGCTGGTAATAATAGATCAGCGCTGTATCGGTTCTGCTCCAGAAGCAAAGCTTATCCTTGGCACAGTTCAAAGATTGGAAAGAGCAGACGGGATATCGTTTGAGCTTCGCTCCTCGTCTGCACCTCCCAAAGGACTTGGGGGTCTCTGCTGCTCACCTTGAATCCCGTATCCGTCGTCAAGTGGTTGGGACTTGGAATACATTTCCAGCCCAGCAAAGGCTATTTCCTAGCCTCTGTATCCCATTTCTGTGTATAAAGCACATTATAGCTTTGGTTTTGCATTTTGTGATCCGAGGTGGGACGCTAAATTGTTGAGCAGTAAATTATTTTCATAAGTTTGCGCCTCCCAATTAACATTGAATGAACAATGTGTCTATTCTGCCACACCATAGAGTTGGAAGGGACTTCATGGGCCATCCAGTCCAACCCCATTCTGCCAAGAAGCAGGAAAATCACCCCCGACAGATGGCCATCCAGCCTCTGCTTCAAAGCCTCCAAAGAAGGAGCCTCCATCACACTCCGGGGCAGAGAGTTCCACTGCTGAACAGCTCTCACAGTCAGGAAGTTCTTCCTCATGTTCAGGTGGAATTTCCTTTCCTGTCGTTTGAAGCCATTATTCCGCGTCCTAGTCTCCAGGGCAGCAGAAAGGAAGCTTCTAGGCCTGGGCAATCATGGTTCTAAATGGTTCTAAAGTACTTACACAACTGAAGTTCTGGTGGTGAACACTAGGTGGCACTGGTGCTTTGCTTCTACAGTGTTGCTAAAGTTCTGGAGGTGAACACTAGGTGTCAATGGTGCTTTGCTTCCACAGTGCTGCTAAAGTTCTGGTGGTGAACACTAGGTGGCGCTGGTGCTTTGCTTCTACAGTGTTGCTAAAGTTCTGGTGGTGAACACTAGGTGGCGCTGGTGCTTTGCTTCTATAGTGTTGCTAAAGTTCTGGTGGTGAACACTAGGTGGCGCTGGTGCTTTGCTTCTACAGTGTTGCTAAAGTTCTGGTGGTGAAAAATAGGTGGCGCTGGTGCTTTGCTTCTACAGTGTTGATAAAGTTCTGGTGGTGAACACTAGGTGGCGCTGGTGCTTTGCTTCTATAGTGTTGATAAAGTTCTGGTGGTGAACACTAGGTGGCGCTGCTGCTTTGCTTCTATAGTGTTGCTAAAGTTCTGGTGGTGAACACTAGGTGGCGCTGCTGCTTTGCTTCTATAGTGTTGCTAAAGTTCTGGTGGTGAACACTAGGTGGCGCTGGTGCTTTGCTTCGACAGTGTTGCTAAAGTTCTGGTGGTGAAAAATAGGTGGCGCTAGTGCTTTGCTTCTACAGTGTTGCTAAAGTTCTGGTGGTGAACACTAAGTGGCGCTGGTGCCTTGCTTCTATAGTGTTGCTAAAGTTCTGGTGGTGAACACTAGGTGGCGCTGGTGCTTTGCTTCGACAGTGTTGCTAAAGTTCTGGTGGTGAAAAATAGGTGGCGCTGGTGCTTTGCTTCTATAGTGTTGCTAAAGTTCTGGTGGTGAACACTAGGTGGCGCTGGTGCTTTGCTTCGACAGTGTTGCTAAAGTTCTGGTGGTGAACACTAGGTGGCGCTGGTGCTTTGCTTCTACAGTGTTGCTAAAGTTCTGGTGGTGAAAAATAGGTGGCGCTGGTGCTTTGCTTCTACAGTGTTGCTAAAGTTCTGGTGGTGAACACTAGGTGGCTCTGGTGCTTTGCTTCTACAGTGTTGATAAAGTTCTGGTGGTGAACACTAGGTGGCTCTGGTGCTTTGCTTCTACAGTGTTGATAAAGTTCTGGTGGTGAACACTAGGTGGCTCTGGTGCTTTGCTTCTACAGTGTTGATAAAGTTCTGGTGGTGAACACTAGGTGGCTCTGGTGCTTTGCTTCTACAGTGTTGATAAAGTTCTGGTGGTGAACACTAGGTGGCGCTGGTGCTTTGCTTCTACAGTGTTGATAAAGTTCTGGTTGTGAACACTAGGTGGCGCTGGTGCTTTGCTTCTACAGTGTTGATAAAGTTCTGGTGGTGAACACTAGGTGGCTCTGGTGCTTTGCTTCTACAGTGTTGATAAAGTTCTGGTGGTGAACACTAGGTGGCGCTAGTGCTTTGCTTCTACAGTGTTGATAAAGTTCTGGTGGTGAACATTTCAGAACTCTAATAAAACTTTCACAATTTCGTTATAAATGGCAGTTCCTAATTGGTTCTGTCTTTAAAATCACCAATAATGAAATAATAATGAAGTTTTGAAAGTTTTGTTAGAGTTCTGAAATGTTCACCACCAGAAGTTTAGCAACACTAGAACCAAAGCACCAGCGCCACCTAGTTTTCACCACCAGAAGTTTAGCAACACTGTAGAAGCATAGCACCAGCACCACCTAGTGTTCACCACCAGAACTTTAGAGACACTGTAGAAGCATAGCACCAGCACCACCTAGTTTTCACCACCAGAAGTTTAGCAACACTGTAGAAGCAAAGCACTAGCGCCACCTAGTTTTCACCACCAGAACTTTAGAGACACTGTAGAAGCAAAGCACCAGCGCCACCTATTTTTCACCACCAGAACTTTAGTTTTGTAAGTACTTTAGAACCATGATTGCCCCGGCCTAGAAACTTGCTCCCACCTCCTCTGTGTGACTTCCCCTCACATCTTTATACATGGCTATCATGTCTCCACTCAGCCTTCTCTTCTGCAGGCTAAACATACCCAGCCCTTTAAGCCGTTCCTCATAAGGCTTGTTCTCCAGACCCGTGCTCATTTTCGTCACCCTCCTCTGGACACATTCCAGCTTAGAGTCAACATCTCCCTTCAGTTGTGGTGGCCAGAATTGGATACCGTGTTCCAGGTGTGGTCTAACCGAGGCAGAATAGAGCATGGGGAGCATAACTTCCCTGGATCTGGACGCTAGCCTCCTATTGATGCAGCCCAAAATCCCAGGCATGAGCAAACTTAGGAATTGTGGGAGTTGCAGTCCAAAACACCTGGAGAGCTGAAGTTTGCCCATGCCTGCTATAGATCCATGTCACACACTACTGCTGCCCCTTAGCCTCTGGCATTGCTTAGCACACAGCCCAGCATCCTGAAGAGCACATGCGCAGACACATGGACTCTTTTTTTTTGTCTGATGAGAAAGTCAAGTGAATCAGAATTGTTGTGTGCCTTCATGAGGTCAAAGGCGGGGCCTTAGTTTGGGGACTCCTGGCATGCCCGGATTACCCATAAGGCCAACGAGGCCATGGCCTAGGGGTGCAAGCCGGGGGGGGGGGGCGCAGATCACGGACCAAAAAAAACCTGGTCCACGCACCTCTTTCCCCCTTTCTCATGCCCCTCCTCGCTCCTTCTCCCGGCAAAGTCTCTGCTCCGTTCCCTCTGGGAGCACATGCCAAGCGGACATCTCTCCCTCTCTCGTGTGCGCTCTCGCGCTCTCGCGCTCTTTCTCTCATGCTCGCTCTTTGTCTCGTGTGCTCTCTCTTGCGTGCTCTCTCGTGTGCGCCTTTGGAGCAAGTTTGCACCTGCTGCGCTCTCCCCAAGCCTCCCGACTCCCGAGGAGACCTTCAGAGCACAGCGGAGCTTTCCATCCGGTGGGAATGGGGACCTTGGAGGTGGCGGGATGGTGCCTACTCACCTTTCTCTTCTGCTCCGGAGGCACCATGGCAAAAGCCAGCCAAGTGTGGGTCTGAGTGGTGTGTGTGTGGGGGGGGAGAGGTCGGCTTAAAGGGGGCGTAATTCCAAAGTGTGGCTTAGGGTGCAAAAAAGTGTTAATCCGGCCCTGACTCCTGGTCTTGAGTAACTAAGTCTTCACTTCTAAGCCACAGTTTCCCCCCTATATAAACATATCTAAAAATGAGGTGCATCTTAGAATTGTAGTTCTAACACTTGCCATTCTAATTCGAGACTAGAAAGGTGCATCTTTCCCTCTATATAAACATCTCATTTTATATCGTTTGGTGCACTTTTTGATTTATGCCTTGTGTTGTGGTGTTTTGTATGATTTTATGGTATGTTACGTTGGGCTCGGCCTCATGAAAGCCACCCCGAGTCCCCGCTGGGGAGATGGTGGCGGGGTATAAATAAAGTTTATTATTTATGATTCTTATTTATTATATAGGGGGAAAGGTGCACCTTTCCCATCTCGAGCAGCACAACACAAGCTTGCTCTGTCTTCTACATGACATCCCTTCACGTTTGTATAAAAATGGCCATCATGTTGAATGTGTTGTTGAAGGTTTTCACAGCTAGAACCACTGAGTTGCTGCATGTTTTCTGGCCATGTTCCAGAAGCATTCTCTCCTGAGATTTCACCCACATCTATGGCAGGGCATCCTTAGAGGTTGTGAGGTATGTTGGAAACTAGGAAAGTGGGGTTTGCCTGCTCCCCCAGGCAGGAAGCAGCCAGGCTTTGAAGCTGCAAGGCCATTCAGTTCCAATCAAGCTGGCCAACTGCCAGGCCCGGATTAACCTCTTTTGGCGCCCTAGGCCACACTTTGGAATTATGCCCCCAAACCAACCTCTACCGCACCCCCCCCCCACCTCGTGGCGCCGCACACCCTCCTTCCTTGAGTCAAGGAAGGAGGGCGTGAGGAGGAGGCGGCAGAGGGAAGCCCCGCCCCCGGGGCTGGCAGCGGAGGCGGGGCTTCCCTTCCTCCTCGCGGCGTGCCCTCCTCCTTTGAGTCAAGGAAGGAGGGCGCGAGGAGGAGGAAGGAAGGCAAGTCCCCAGGCCCTCGCGGAGCACCCCCCTTCCTTGACTCAAGGAAGGAGGGCGCGAGGAGGAGGCGGAGGGAAGCCCCGCCCGGGGCCGCTGTCGGGCATGCGTAGCGGGAGGGTGCGAGCGCCTCTGCTTCCTCCACCTTTTTCTTGGGTGCCGCGCATGCCCGACAGCGAACCCGGGGGCTTCCCTCCGCCCCCTGCTCCTCGCGCCCTCCTTCCCTGACAAGGGCGGGGGGCACCATTCCCTCCTTCCCCGCCCCTCGCAGCGCTCTCCCCTGCCCTCCCCCAAGAGAGAGTCATCTCCATGCCGCGCGTTGCGGTTTGGTTTCAACAATTTTTTTTTGTCTGTGTGAACTGCGCCTCCCTTGGCTTGCACCCCTAGGCCAGTGTTTCCCAACCTTTCTTGAGCCGCGGCACACTTTTTACATTTGCAAAATCCTGGGGCACATCACCAACCAAAATGACACAGAATGACACTCTTAACACAGTAATACATATAGTTAATATGTTTTTAAATGTATTTATACACTCAGTGTGAAACCTGGACCTGTTTCGATGAACTCAACATAGATATCCTGGCAGGAATGGTGGAAAGACACAAATTTCCCACACAAAATCCCATAACCAAGAGAAAATGCTATAAGAGTTTGGTGGGCATTGACCTTGAGTTTTGGAGTTGTAGTTCACCTATATCCAGAGAGCACTGTGGACTCAAACAATGTTGGATCAGGAACAAACTTGGCATGAATACTCAATATGCCCAAATGTGAACGCAGATGGAGTTCAGGGGAAATAGACCTTGACATTTGGGAGTTGTAGTTGCTGGGCTTTATAGTTCCCCTATAATCAAAGAGCATTCTGAACCCCACCAATGATAGAACTGGGTCAAACTTCCCACACAGAACCCCCAGGAGGCAAGAGAAGGTCTCTACTTGCGGAAAGGGAAGCAGGCCTGCCCAATGCATGGAGAGGAGAGACCAAGTAGACAATGGGTGGGGGGGGGTGTTTGTAATTTTGTGCCTTTATCGAGGTACGTTTCTTATGGTTTTTATACTTCAACACACTAGACCTCCCCCCCCCCCCCCTTGGAGGTTCCAATTTCCCACGGCACACCTGATGATCGCTCACGGCACATTAGTGTGCCCCGGCACACTGGTTGAGAAACACTGCCCTAGGGTGGCCTTATGGGTAATCCGGGCCTGCCAACTGCAGCATTGCAACATCCACAGTTTCCTTAAACAGACAAAGAGTTCTTTCCCCCACCCTGGACATTATTCCACAGAGATCTAAACCCATCATGTTACCTCTCAGTCTTCACCGAGACAAACATACCCAGCTTCTCAGTAGCTCCTTATAAAGCTTGGTTTCTGGGCATTTGGTCAATTTGTGGACACATCCCAATTTGCGAGTATCCTTGAATTGTGGTGCCCAGGACCGGACATGCTGTTCCAGATGGGATTTGACCAAAGTAGAATAGAGCAACGCTGGTAGTTTTTATTTTGATCTGGACACACCGTTGTCCTGTTGATGTAGCTAAGAATTAAATTGGCTTTTTTGGCAGCTGCATCAACATGGTTGATTCAGTCTTTACCTGTTGGTCTACTGAGACCCCGAGATACTTTTCACGTGTACTGCTTTCAGCCCATTAATAAGTGAATCCACTGACTATTGGATATAGCCTTCTGCACTGTGCTTATAATATAACTAGCTGAGGACCCAGCGGTGCCCGGGTTATTTGAGGAAGGCATTATGTGCCAAGGTTGGTTCCTATTAGATGTTTATGTGGCTTGCAGTGGTCTCAAGAACTTAGTGAAGGTACTGCGAGTCCCATTGGCCATGGTCCATCCCCCTCCAAACAGCACCAGGATGTAGAGTGGGTCATGGGGGCTGTGTGTGTCACATTTGGTCTTGATTATTCGCTGGATGAGGGTTGCAGCGGTCTCTGAAAGTGAGGGAAGGAACTGGAAGTCCCATCATCCATGCCCCCCCCCCCCCGTTCTCCAAACTGCAGCAGGATGTAGAGTGGGTCATGGGGGCTCTGAGTGCCAAGTGTGATATTGAGCAGTCATTGGATGAGGGTCGCAGCGGTCTCAGAAAGTGAGTGAAGGTACTTCAACTCCCATCATTCGTGGTCTGTCCCACTCAAAACTGCACCAGTGGGTCATGGGTACTCTGTGAGCCAAGTTTGGGCCTGGTCTTTGATTTGTAGGGGCTGCAATGTTCTGTGGGGAGTGAATTGGGTGAAGGTACTGCAAATCCCATCATTTGTGAGCCATCGTGCTGTAAACCGCAGCAGGTTTGTAAAGTGAGCCATTAGGCCTCTGTGTGCCAAGTTTGGTGTGGGCCACAGTGCTCTAAGGAAGTGAATTAAAGTACTGCAAGTCCCATCATCCATGGTCCATCTTCCCCTCAAACTGCACCAGGATGTAGGGTGCACCTTGACAGGGGGGGTCTGTGTGCCAAGTTTGGTCTTGTTCTGTCATTGTTGGGGGCCTAGTCAGGATAATCAAGTTGAGGGAGCCTAACAATATCCCATGAGCTGAGGCCTAGTCAGGGAAATCAAGTTAAGGAAGCCTTGCTGTCAATTGTGGGCCTAGTCTGTGATGTATAGGGGCTACAGTGTTGTTTGGGAAGTGAATGATGTGAAGGTACTGCAAATCCCATCATTCGTGGCCCATCCTGCCCTAAACCACACCAGGTTGTGAAGTGGGCCATTGGTCCCCTGTTTGCCAAGTTTGGTCCTGATCCGTCATTGCTGTGGGCCACAGTGGCTGACTGCCCGTGGCCTTTCCTTTTCCCTCATAGTCTGTGATTTGTAGGGGTTCCTGTGTTTTTTTGTGAAGGGTATTGGGTGAAGGTACTGAACATTCAATTTCCAACGGAAAAAACTGTCAACTGGCTAACTTCAACTGCAGCTATTTATGTCTGCCTCAGGCCCTTTCCTCTCTGTGCTGCCTAGGAGTGTTGGAATGTTGGGTGGCTGTCCAATCGGAGTCATTTATGCAAATAATCCCAAAGGGGCGACCAATAAAAAAGCTGGCACATATTCCTCCCACCACTCGCTCGGCTGCACCACCGCAAACACTGACTTTTATTATATGTATGTATGTATGTATAGATAGATAGATAGATTGTATATCCATATAATATTGATAATATAATGTAATACATTATAATACTACTAATAATAATATGATAATGTAATTATATATTTTATATTACATGTAATATTACTAATAATATTACAGTATAATGTTATAGTACAATGTAATATATAATATTAATATTGTGCTATGGCAATAATATATTGTATTTACATTTTACTTGTAAACCGCTCTGAGTCCCCTTCAGGGTGAGAAGGGCAGCATATAAATGTCGTAAATAAATACATACATATTTCTGGAAGGAAAGCGCACACAGAGCCACTCAACAAATAGGGAAAAACAATTTTCAGGTGGAAATCTGAGTTAAATCCAGTCTTACGAAATCGCTTCCTTTATTGGTGAATAATATTTGCTAATGGGGCTGACAAAGCCAATCGTACCACTAAAAAAATATTTTATATACATTCCTTTACATTGCCTATCCCGCCTACTGTTCTTGGTGCTATTTTTTCTCAGCATTTGCAGAAATGCAAGCTAATATTGGAGATCGGCATTTGATTCTTGAGTCTTTCTAGTCTGTCAATACTGATTTTGGGAAGTAGGACATCCTTTGGAAAAGAGCAACACGTAGGTGTGAAGAACCGGACGTCTGTTTTCTTTCTGGCTTCTCTTCCACCTTCCTGTCTTGCAGATCTGAACAGACACAACTCTCATTAGTCCAACCAATGGCTGTCCGGAACTGGTGGGATTTGTAATCCAAAATACCCGATTTAGGACAAGCTGAAATGCCGCCTGAATGATGTTGTGTGCCACCAACCGATGTGTGGAATTCCCAGAACAAGATCCGAATGTCAGTATAAGGCCGTCGCCAAGCATTTCGGTTTGGGGAAAGAGGCTTTGCGTCGTCATATGGTGACAGTTGGAGGCTCCCTTGTCAGCGGGACATAAACCCCTTCCAGGTTTTAGTCTGAGCTTTAAAGGGGCCCTTGATTGGTTAGGCAGAGCTTTAAAGGAGTTACAGTAGAGTCTCGCTTATCCAACCTTCTGTATTATCCAACGCAGTTGGCCTCCCGCCCGGATCACCAAAACAAACAACAATAGGGCTGCTGTGCTTGTAAACCAGCGTAAAACAAAGCGAACAGGAGTAATGGGATATATTACAAAGTGCAAGAATAGAATACAATATATCGAATACACAATATTAGATTCTATCTAACCTTTATGTAGCAAAATATCTATCAGAAAATACTTTCATTGAGGATAAATATCCTCCACGTAGAACACACCATACACAGGTAGATATCCAAGACTTTAAAGGTCCACAATTCATAATACCTATATCCAATCAATAAGGCATCGATCCCCCCAATATAAACCAAAACCAGGTCCGGATTACCCATAAGGCCACCCGAGGCCATTGCCTCGGGTGGCAGATTTTGGGGGGCAGCATTTCCGGGCCTGAAGGAAGGGGTGAGGGGAAGTCCCGCTGCCCTAGGGAGACTCAGGCGGCTTTCCCACCGCCCGACCAGCTCGCGGGTGGGCGCCACTCCTTCCTTCAGTGAAGGGAGGAGGGACACCAGTGCGAGCACGGCGGGGGAAGCCGCATGAGTCTCCCTAGGGGCGGGACTTCCGGCGGCGCCTTCTCCCCTCACGCCAGCAGCGGCTCCGCCCTTCCTCCCTTCAGTGAAGGGAGGAGGGGCGGACTAGCCCAGTGCGAGAGAAAAGGAGCCGGGAGAAGCCTCGCCGCTGCTGCACCGCCCTTAGGGCGACGGACGTGCCTTCCCCTGCCGCCTCCTCGCTTGCACGGGAGGCGGCGGGCCGGGGGAAAGGCACGTACGTCGCCCTAAGATTGGCGCAGCAGCGACGAGGCTTCTCCCGGCTCCTTTCTCTCGCACGGCTGAGCTCCGCCCTCCTCCCTTCACTGAAGGGAGGAGGGGCGGATTAGCCCGCGCGAGAAAAGGAGCCGGGAGAAGCCTCGCCGCTGCCACGCTGCCCCTAGGGCGACGTACATGCCTTCTCCCGCCGCTTCCTCGCTTGCACGGGAGGCAGCGGGGGAAGGCACGTACGTCACCCTAGAGGCGGCACGGTGGCGCCGAGGCTTCTCCCAGCTCCTTTTCCCTCACGCCGGCTCCGCCCCCCACAAGAGGCCATGCCCCCTCAAGCGGCTGCAGCCCCGCCCCCGGGGGGGCGGGATTTAGAGAGTGGCCTAGGGCGGCAGAAGCCCTTAATCCGGCCCTGACCAAAACCCAGTTTCACTAGTATTGTTACAAACGGTATAGAAATCCAAGGAAACGTAAAATGTTGCCCTTCCGTGGCATCAGATGTTTGAAAGTTCCTCCAAGCTGCAAAAGCGCGTCTCTGCGGTGGCCACTCCCCCCCCCCCCCCACGCATGCGGGAGGGGTCCGTTCCAAGGAGTGATATTTGTAAACCCACAAATGGAAGGGAATATCCCTATGAAAATAAAGATTTGTAGTATCCAATGACTGGAAATATTTGTAGAAAACAAAGGAACCAAATGTTTTAAATCCAAGCCGCTGCAAAGGTGTTGCGGGCGGGCAAAGCGGTTCCGTGCCGCTTTGAATAAGCTCCGATATAGAAGGCTAACGCCAAGGGTTGTAAATCCAAGCCGCTGCAAACGTGCTGCGGGCGAGCGAAGTGGCTCCGTGCCGCTTGGGATAAGCTTCGGAGTGTGTAGCCAAAAACGGAGCCGGAAAAAAGCGGTGAGGAGGGAAGAGGAACGCCAAAGGTTGCTTTTGCTGGTACACCCTCAAATATGGGGTCCGGCAGGTAGTCCAATAAGTATGGAAATTTCTTACTAATCGTGCGTTCCAAAGGTCGTAGGGTTGGTGGGGGTAAGTCCCCTCAATATAGGGACCAAGGTATATCCTGTAGTGCAGTGTTTCCCAACCTTTTTTGAGCACTTTTAACATTAAAAAAAGCCAGGGGCACACCACCAACCAAAATGACACAAAATGACACTCTAACAAACTAAAGAACGGCTGGGGATGGTGGCTGCTGGGAGCAGCTGCTGGGAGTGCCAAAGCTGGCTGGGAGCAGCTGCTGGGGGGCAGTGCCAAGAGCCAGCACAATGGGCTTGGCACTGTCCCTCAAGCCAGGCAGCTGCTGCCATGCCAGGCCCATGCTCCACCCCTCCCCCAGCTTCAGCTCTCCCAGAAGCTGCTCCAGCCTTGAGGGGGCGGTGCCAAGCCAGAGGTGGCAGAGCCAGCACAATGCTGGCTTGGCACTGTCCCCTCAAGGCTGGAGCAGATGCTGGGTGCCGAAGCCGGGGTGAAGCCAGGCTGTGCCATGCTCCGCCCCGCCCCCAGCTTCGGCACTCCCAGCAGCTTCTCCCGCCTTGAGGGGTAGTGCCAAGCCAGCGGTGGCAGAGCCATCACAATGCTGGCTTGGCACTGTCCCCTCAAGGCTGGAGCAGCTGCTAGGAGTGCCGAAGCCGGGGGTGAAGCCAGGCTGCGCCATGCTCCGCCCCCCAGCTTCGCACTCCCAGCAGCTGCTCCAGCCTTGAGGGGCAGTGCCAAGCCAGCGGTGGCAGAGCCAGCACAATGCTGACTTGGCACTGCCCCCTCAGGGCTGGAGCAGCTGCTGGGAGTGCCGAAGCCGGGGGTGAAGCCAGGCTGCGCCATGTCCCGCCCCCTCCACCCAGCTTCAGCTCTCCCATAGAGGAGGAGCATGAGTGGTGGACGGGCTTCAGTAGGCAGGGCTCCTCCTCCACGTGGCTTCAGTGAGCGAGAGGCGAGAGTCGTGGTGGACTGTAGGCTGGCTGGGGAGACGGCTGAAGGAGGCGCCGCCCAGGCCCCTTCTTTTTCTTTGCCGCCGCCTGGCCCTTCCTCCTCCTCCCCCAAGCAGCAGGAGTTCGGCAGGGGGGGAGGAAGGGGGGCAGAGAGCTTTTCTCGCGGCACCGCAGGAGGTCCGTCACGGCACACTAGTGTGCCCACGGCACACTGGTTGGGAAACACTGCTGTAGTGGACTGAATAATTGAAGAGTAAATCTTCATCCCAATGGGTAGCCAAACAATATCAAATGTACAGAGAAATCATATATTATAAATCCCATTACTCCTGTTCCCTTTGTTTTACGCTGCTCCCACCCGGATACACAGCTGCTTCAACACAAATTTGTAAATACAATCATTACTATATAACATTTCTATGTACTGAACTGCTTTTTCTGTCGATTTGTTGTAAAACATGATCTTTTGGTGCTTAATTTGTCAAACCATGATGTATTTCTACGTTTAATAGGCCTTATTATCCAACGTTTTTGCTTCTCCAACGTTCTACCGGCCCGTTTACGAGAGCAAGACTCTACTGTACCTGTGTTTGCGCCTTTATAGTTCAGAAGAAAATCCGGAGTGGATTCATTTGTCTCGCTGGAAGGGACTGCGGCCACCACCGATGCATTCATTTCCAAATAGCCCGGCATCTTCACAGAGCTGCGAGTAGAGAGTCGGAGGTGGCAGCTGGGAGCTTATTGGGCTTTTTGAGGAATTCTAACCAAGGGCATGATGCCCTTCCCTCGGGTCAGACCTCTTCGGCTTTGCCTCGGCCTTTGTACGCCGATCCTCTCTCGAAGAGGGCTTGCCGGATACCGGCTGGGCACGTTCCGCAGAGCCTGGAACAAGTTTTGCTGCTGCGCATCTCGTTCTTGGCAGTTAAAAGTGAGCGCGACGCCAAGGTTGCTCTTCATGATCCTTGAGGAGCTGTCCGAGGTGCCATCGAAACATCTGCCCAGGGCGATTTCCTTGGCCGTCCTCGGGTCCTGGTCCGTAACGGTGTAGATGCCGTAGTTGTGGCCCAGCGGGTCAAGAGGAGCCAACATGGTATACTGGCTGGAGTCGTTATTAACGGCCACGGGAAGGTGGTTGACTAGGTATTCGTGCAGCATGCTGTTGACGCTCTCCCTGTAGCAGCTTCCCTGTGGGATGATTTTCACCAGGGTCCGGTCGATGCGTTCCTGGTCATATAACATGCCGCTGCACTTGAATTCCAGGCACGTGGCCGAAAGGTTGGGGTAGTCCAGGTCTCGGATGCTCCGCACGTCTCTGATGCCGTAGAGCCTTCCGACAGTCCGGGGGTGAGTGCCGCCCATGTTGCGGGACCGTATGTTGACCTCCAGAGGTCCGTTGATTTTCACTTTAATGTAACACGCTCTAAATTCCACTGGCCGGGGCCACCAGGCCAAGTAATCCTCTGTCCAGTTGACGGGGTCATCTTCGTTGAACGGGACCGTGTTGTAGTCGTAGCGGTCTCCCTCTACCCTGTAGAACCTGAAGTGAGCAGCCGTGTAAGGAGCCACTTCACACTCTTGCAGTTTTTCATAGGGGTAAATGGGGCCGTTGCTCTCTTCGGCAGCGTTCGGGGCGGGCTTGGCCACGCTGATCCTGAAAGCAGTCTTCTTCACATTGCGGTCGAGGTGATCCGTCCGCTGATACCTGAGCTTGCTGAGATAGGGCTGCGGGACTCCGATGGCGAACGGATTCAGCCTCGGCGAGGAAGGGACAGCCTCAAGTTCCTCTCCCCCGAGACTCGCCATGACATAGGCGCTATAGGCATCTGGATTTTGGTCATCGCAGAAGGCCGGCACGCAAGCTCCATTGGAGCTGGTGACCCCACTGTCAAAGCGGCCCCATGCTCTAGGGTTAGTCGAATATCCCGGTGTGGGTTCCAAATTGATGACCGAAACCACCACTCCCGCCACTTGCTCGCTGGGCAGGTACCTTTCGCTCCTGTAAGTGCGCACCTTGATGTAACACCGCCGGCTCTCTGGCACATCCAGGTTGAAAAGCCGCCTTTCCCTGATTTCCATGTTGCCGACCAGAAAGGTCCGTTCCTCCCGTTTGCTGCGCCTGCTCCGGTCAAGCTGGAAGCCCCCTTCTTCCTCCCATAAGCCTGTCTGTGGGTTGAGGGACCAAAGCTTCATGCCTTCCAGGTGTTCTGGCATCCGAACCTGAGAGGAATCCAGGTGGACTTTGACTTTTCCTGCATTGAGGGACTCTGTGGCCGCTTCGTCGGTGAAATCCATGGAAAACATGCCATAAGTTCGCAGTGGGAGCATGTCGCCTTCATCGTCCACAAAATTCAGGTCGCTTTGTGCCATGGCTGCATTGGAGATGTTCCTTGGATCCAGGAAAGTCACGCTGGCTTTGACTTTCCCCGTGTAAGGGTCTCCGTTCTGTCTGTAAAATGTATTGGGAGGGATTTCCAGTTCGCCCATGGGATCATCTCCCACCATGTCCCCCAAGGAGATCGTATTAGTCTCACCGGAGTCTAAAGTGACGGGCGGTTTCTTCCGTAACATCTTGACCTCGTGGAAGACAGCCCCGCCATTCTTGTTGAAAGGCAGCACTTTGGTAGTGTTCACAAATTTGTGCAAGCGATCCACAAAAGTGAGTACTAGTCTCTCGGTGTTTGGCGGCACCTGAACAGAGAAGGTCCCCTTGTAACCTGTCATGCCGACCCGGTTGTTCCCCATGAAAATGTGGCCAAATCTCATGGGCTCGTCCGTGTCCGAAGCCACGGCTCTCCCTCGAACGACAACTTTGGCCTCGGTGCATTTCTGACAGCCGCACGCCACCGTCACTTTGATGGGAAGGGTGTATCCGGCACACGACACCTCTCGCATCTCCATTTTGGTGGCTCCGCAGCAGTTGGTGACACCGTCCTTGCAGCGGAGGCTTTTCTCTAATACTCCAGCGCATGTCTTGGGTGGACAATTCCCAACATCGTAGGAGAAGGAGTTGGTTGAGTTCTGGAAACAGTCATGGGGAAGCTGAATAAAATGACTCTCCGGCTTTGGGTTGCAGGGAGCTTCATTCTTTCCTATTGAGAAAGCATTTTGACATTAGTTTGGTGGACAGTTATTCATTTAGGGCAGTGTTTCCCAACCTTTTTTGAGCCGCGGCACATTTTTTACATTGACAAAATACTGGGGCACACCACCAACCAAAATGACACAAAATGACACTCGAACACAGTCATACATATAGTTAATATGTTTTTAAATGTACTGATACACTCAGTGTGAAACCTGGGCCTGTTTCGATGAACACAACATAGATATCCTGGCAGGAATGGCAGAAAGACACAAACTTCCCACACAGAACTCCCATAACCAAGAGAAAATACTGTAAGAGTTTGGTGGGCATTGACCTTGGGTTTTGGAGTTCACCTATATCCAGAGAGCACTGTGGACTCAAACAATGTTGGATCAGGACCAAACTTGGCATGAATACTCAATATGCCCAAATGTGAACACAGATGGAGCTTGGGGAAAATAGACCTTGACATCTGGGAGTTACAGTTTCTGGGATTTATAGTTAACACACAATCAAAGAGCATCCTGAACTCTTGCAACAATGGAATTGAACCAAACTTGGCATATTGAACTCTCATTACCAACAGAAAGTACTGAAAGGGTTTGCTTGGGAATTGACCTTGAGTTTGGAAGTTGTAGTTCACCTACACCCAGAGAGCACTGTGGACTCAAACAATGTTATGTTATGTTGTTGTTTGTTTTCTATCCAGAATCACAATGCCTGAAGGAGGCTCACCACTTTAAGGTCCTCAAACAGGCATGGGAAAACCTGAGGCTGCTGGGTGCTTTGGACTGGAGTCAAAACTGAAGGTCATCATTCCTAACAACCTGAGGCCCTTTCCTGCTTAAGTGGCTGAGGGGAAAGGAAAAGGGCCTGAGGCTTGAGTCCACAATGGTGGGTAGTTGAAGTCCAAAACACCTGGAAGGTCCAAGTTTGCCCATGCCAGTTTTTGATTCCATTGCCACATCTATCTTCAGCCTCTGGCGGTTTGAATATATCTGATTATAGACATGATTTTCTACCTTGTCGCTATGATTATGGTGCTGCTGTGTTATTGTGCGGATCCTGGAACTGACATTGGATAACATTGTGAGGATACACTTTGTTTTTTGCACTCACTTCTGTGATTTCATCAAATATCGCGAGTTTTCCGTAGAGGAGCGTTCAGTGAACTCGCTACATCCTGGTTCGCAACTCCTCCGCTCTCTGTGTCAACCACACCGAACTACCTTATGTAAGACTTTTGATTTTCTTCAGCAGGATTGGATACTTTGAATGTGTTTTTTGCATATGATTATGTATGATTAATTGTGCATTTTGTACTGTGACGTAGCGGCGTTCCTTTAATAAGTAAGGGTATTGGAGGTTCCAATTTCCCACGGCACACCTGATGATCGCTCGCAGCACACTAGTGTGCTGTGGCACACTGGTTGGGAAACACTGATTTAGGGGCATAAGAAGAAAGATTCATACAATCATAGAGTTGGAAGAGACCTCGTGGGTCATCCAGTCCAACCCCATTCTGCCAAAAAGCAGGAAAAATACATTCAAAGCACCCCCGACAGATGGCCACCCAGCCTCTGCTTAAAAGCCTACAAAGAAGTAGCTATTATATTATGGCTAGACAAGCTAGGTCAGTGTTTCTCAACCAGTGTGCCGTGGCACACTAGTGTGCCGTGAGCGATCATCAGGTGTGCCGTGGGAAATGGGAACCTCCAAAACCCTTCCCCTTTCTGCCGAACACTTTTTCTTCTCCACTCAGGCTCCCTTTTTCCCAACCTCGCTCTGCTCGCTTTGCCTCTCTTTGCTCTGGGACGAGTCTGCGCAGTAGCGCCCACATGGGTCACGTCTTCCTCCTTCCCCCCTCCCCTCCTGAACACACTCACACTGCCCCCTCGGATCAAAATGGCGGCAGAAGCGGCAGTGGAGAAGAAAACGTAAGGGTTCGGCTGGAGGGGGAAGACGGGGCACAAAGGGGGAGGGGGAGGAAGGTCTCTGTTGAAAGCTGGCATGGGCAAACCTGGACCTTCCAGGTGTTTTGGACTCAACTCCCACCATTCCTAGCAGCCTCAGGCCCTTTTTCCTTTCCCCTCAGCCATTTAAGCAGGAAAGGGCCTCAGGCTGTTAGGAATGGTGGGAGTTGGAGTCCAAAGCACCCAGAGGGCCGAAGTTTGCCCATGCCTGTTTGAGGGACCTTAAAGTGGTGAGCCTCCTTCCAACATTGTGATTCTGGATAGAAAACAAACAACAACATAACATAACATTGTTTGAGTCCACAGTGCTCTCTGGGTGTAGGTGAACTACAACTTCCAAACTCAAAGTCAATTCCCAAGCAAACCCTTTCAGTACTTTCTGTTGGTAATGAGAGTTCAATATGCTAAGTTTGGTTCAATTCCATTGTTGCAAGAGTTCAGGATGCTCTTTGATTGTGTGTTAACTCTAAATCCCAGAAACTGTAACTCCCAAATGTCAAGGTCTATTTCCCCTGAACTCCATCTGTGTTCACATTTGGGCATATTGAATATTCATGCCAAGTTTGGTCCTGATCCAACATTGTTTGCAATTTGTCCAGTCAGTTTTTTGAACTGGGTACAGTGTGAACTACAACTCCAAAACCCAAGGTCAATGCCCACCAAACTCTTATAGTATTTTCTCTTGGTTATGGGAGTTCTGTGTGGGAAGTTTGTGTCTTTCTGCCATTCCTGCCAGGATTTCTATGTTGTGTTCATGGAAACAGGCCCAGGTTTCACACTGAGTGTATAAATACATTTAAAAACCTATTAACTATATGTATTACTGTGTTAGAGTGTCATTCTGTGTCATTTTGGTTGGTGGTGTGCCCCAGGATTTTGTAAATGTAAAAAATGTGCCGCAGCTCAAAAAAGGTTGGGAAACACTGAGCTAAGTTAATGCAGGTTGAGCATCCCTTATCCAGAATTCCAAAATATTCTCATGGGTGGCTGAGATACAGTGACGTAATTCATTTCTAATGGTTCAAAGTGATGATAATGATGATGATAATAATTTATTACCCACCTCTCTTCAAGGTGGGTTACAAAATACCAAACATTGTATATAAATTGACCTTTCCCCCAAAATTCCTTACCTATGACGGAAAGTGTGGCTGCTTGTGACTTCACGGTACCGGCCTCGTTGCTGGTCTTGCACAAATACTGCCCGGAATGGTCCGCCTTCAGGTTCTTTAGCACCAGGTTGTTCCTGTATTTGTACAGCATTGGGTCCAGCAGGGTTTCATTGTGGAACCTATAGGAATTTTAGGACAGGAAAGCATCAAGGCTCAGCATCAACGCTATCCTGTTTCTTTAGAACACTTCCTTACCATTCTGTGTCTTCCGGGTCTCCTGCCTCTGGTTTTAGCTTAGTGAAAAACCCTCCCTTCATCCAACCATGCTCGAAAAACTATAGACTGGTATCAAATCTGCCATCTATCTGGAATGGGTGGTGGCCACCGGGGGCGGATCTTAATGGAGGCAAATTAAGCGGCCGCCTCAGGGCGCCACGTGAGCTAGGGGCGCATCCGGCTGTGGCCGCCATTGCTGCGGGCTGGTGTGCGGGTGCGACTCTAGGTGGATGGTGCCGCAAAACGCACTCCACAAGGCCGAAAAGGAGGACTTTTGCAGCCAGGGCGGAGCCTCCTGCCTCCGGCTGCAAAACGCCCTCCTTTTCAGCCTCCTGGAGTGCATTTTGCGTCACCATCCACTTGGTGTCGTGCCCGCGTGAATGGCGCATGTGCCGAACTAGCTTGCCCTGCGCATGCGCACACCAGTGAGCATGTGTGAAACTGGCCCTGCGCATGCGCAGAACTAGCTGACCTGCACATGCGCACACCGGCACACCACCGGCACGCGTGCCCATGGAGAGTGAGGGGTCATCAAAAGGTTTGCGTACCATTTGAAATTACCTTCATCCGGCTCTGGTGGCCACACAACCTCAGGGGTTCTTGGATGAAGCGGATTTTCTTGACTCATTTTAATCTGGCTTCAGGACGGTTCATGGAACAGAAACTGCTTAGGGCACCTTGGTGGATGATCTACATCAGTGGTTCTCAACCTGTGGGTCCCTAAATGTTTTTGCCTTCAACTCCCAGTGTAAAGAAGGAAGGAAGGAGATTCGAACTCAAAACTGTGACAGGGTAGGCTATCCCACCGTTGGCACCAATTTGTAAATCTTTTCCTTCAAACTGTCTGTGGAGAACTGTGTCAGCTGACACCAAAATATGTAAGGAATCTTTTCCTTCAAACTGTCTGTGGAGAACTGTGTCAAGGCAGGGACCTAAACTCCCACTGATACTATTTATTAACCTTTGCTGCCACCATTCACTACACTTGGCTACCCACTGGGAAGAATTGGTTTTAGAGGCTTGTGTGTGAAGGAATCACGAGAGGAGGTATCTTTCTTAAAGAACTGTAAAGTTTGTTCAAACAGTGTTCTAAGCGTGGAGGTTTCAGAGTTCAAAGCTTAGGTGGTTACAATATCTTCTCAGAGGCATGTATCGTAAGGTAACTATGGAGAAACAACTTAACAATATATAGCTATACTCCCATAACCAATAACTCAGCATTTACTCTAACTGCTGGTCCTTTTAAACTCAACTGCTCTCCCAGCAGTTCTAACACAGCTTCCCATGTACTCTTTCACAGAGTAGAGTTAGAGTTCCTTTTAAAACCGCTGACAGCTGGCTAAAACAGACTCTCAAACTCTCCACACACCCTCTCTCTCCACACACCGTTCCTGCCCACTGACAAGGTTTGAATTCGGAGCCTCTAAAGCCAGCTGCAGGCTCCGCCTCCTGTTTCCACGGCAACGGAAACTCCTTGGAGGTTAGGCACACCAATATCTCTGTTAACCCTTTAGGGTTTGCCAAGCCCTAACCTCCTCAACACACATACATATATACAAACATCAACCATATTAAAAACCTGTAATAAAGAAATGACTTCACCACACCCAGAAATCCTAACAGCTGCCAAACGGGCTGGATTTATGGGAATGGTAGGCCAAAACACCTGGGAACCCACCATTGATCTGCATAAGAGTGTGACCTATTTGGTTCTCCTGGACCTCTCAGCTGCTTTTGATATCATCAACCATGATATCCTTCTGGAGTAACTAATGGGTATGGGGCTAAGAGGCAGTGTTTTGCAGTGGTTCCAGTCCTTTCTTTTGAATCTCAGCCAGAAGGAGGTATTGGGGAAGTCCTGCTCAACCCTATGGCAACCCCAACAGGGCTCATCACACATCACTGTTATTTAGCATCTACATGAAACCGCTGGGAAGGATCATCCGGAGTTCTGGAGTTCGGTATCATCTGTACGCAGATGATACCCAACTCTACTACTCCTGCCACTTCTTGGGTGCAGAGCTTGGTTTATGGTCATCGTTTTTCATGTTTTTCTATCCAGGGTGTCCAATTTGGTTTGCATTTCAATTAACCATGCCCGCCGTGTAGGCACAGCCCACATATTGATCTTTATTGTATTTCTTCCATTGAGTTTTGATTTTCAAGATTTTTTTGACCCTAATAATAATAATTAATATTATTAATTCTATTATTAATTATTAATTAATTAATTAATAATAATTTTTTATTATTTCAAACATGAGTGGCTGAATTTATGGGTGCAGAATCTGTGGATATGAAAGGCCAACTGTAATCAATGTTTAATATTTGCTGCTTGGCCGTCAATGTATGGCAATATTTTGTCATTTATTTTTCAGCATTGTTCGTAAGTGTCTGCCCTTACTCTGTGTAAGAGGCAAAACCAGCGCATCTCTTTTCTGACCTTCTGCTAAAACCTTACCAAAAATATCGACCGGGAACTGGGTCTCCAACGGCATTGCAACAGAACGTAACACTTTGCCCCTCTCTTCTCGCTTTGCTTTCTGGATGGGTCACCATATATGGTTTTTCTAAAGTTGAAGGAGAGAGAACCTCAATATTAATTTAATGTCTCCTGTGACGGCGCAGCGAGCGCCGCTTGCGTGGAAAACTTTAGTTCCAAAGGGTTTGCACTGTTGAATTGCGTCTTTGCAGCCTGCTTAGTTTGTTAAAGGTGAGGTTGCATTGATTGGCCCCTGGTACCTGTCTATCATTGTTTGCAGAGCCCAGTTAAGTTTGTCCCGCCCCCTTTCCCAGGGATTTTGGGAATCAAGCCATTTTGTTTGTCAGAGCCTTTCCAGGATTTCTCCAGAGAGGATGTAACTGAAGGTTTGCAAGGGCAGGCCTTGGTCAGGCTATCTTCCAACACCAGAGTGACCTTATCTTGGGACTCATACAGAAAGCGCAGCATACCAGAAGGTTGGGTAGCTCTGCGGAGTCTCAAGTGCCTTCAAACCAGTCAGTTGGCATTCAGAGGAAGGTTTCATGCCTTCAGTACAGGCCATCTGGCTGGGGCTTTGGAGGTCCTTACCTCGAAGCCATAGAGAAGGAGAGGACTTGGAGAGCCATCTTGCTAACGCTTCCTGGACTAAGCTACAGAGAAACTGTAATGTAATATCTTTCCTTTATCTTTTGGGGAACGAAGCAAAGTGCCTGAGGGAGGTTAACTCATGTTAAGAACAATTAAGCCTGTTTGAGTTGACTAGAGCAGTGTTTCCCAACCAGTGTGCCAGGGCACACTAGTGTGCCGTGAGTTATCATCAGGTGTGCCGTGGGAAATGGGAACCTCCAATCCCCTTTCTTCCCCCTCCTGCCGAACACTTTTTCTTCTCCACTCGGGCTCCCTTCGTCCCAGCCTCGCTCTGCTCGCTTTGCCTCGCTTTGCTCTGAGGCGAGTCTGCGCAGTAGCGCCCGCACGGGTCACGTCTTCCTCCCTCCCCCTCCCCTCCTGAACATGCTCACGCTGCCCCCTCGGATCAAAATGGCGGCAGAAGCGGCAGTGTAGAAGAAAAAGTAAGTGTTCGGCAGGAGGGGGAAGAAAAGGCGCGAAGGGGAAGGGGGAGGAAGAGGCCTCTGTCGACAGCTGGCATGGGCAAACTTGGACCTTCCAGGTGTTTTGGACTCCAACTCCCACCATTCCTAGCAGCCTCAGGCCCTTTGAGTCTACAGTGCTCTCTGTGTGTAGGTGAACTACGACTTCCAAACTCAAGGTCCATTCCCAAGCAAACCTTTTCAGTACTTTCTGTTGGTAATGAGAGTTCAATATGCCAACTTGTTTCAATCCCATTGTTGCAAGAGTTCAGGATGCTCTTTGATTTTGTGTTAACTATAAATCCCAGAAATTGTAACTCCCAAATGTCAAGGTCTATTTTCCCCAATCTTCATCTGTGTTCACATTTGGGCATATTGAGTATTTATGCCAAGTTTGGTCCTGATCCAACATTGTTTGAGTCCACAGTGCTCTCTGGATATAGGTGAACTACAACCCCAAAACTCAAGGACAATGCCCACCAAACTCTTATAGTATTTTCTCTTGGTTATGGGAGTTCTGTATGGGAAGTTTGTGTCTTTCTGCCATTCCTGCCAGGATATCTACGTTGTGTTCATCGAAACAGGCCCAGGTTACACACTGAGTGTATAAATACATTTAAAAACATAATAACTGTATGTATGACTGTGTTAGAGTGTCATTTTTTGTCATTTTGGTTGGTGGTGTGCCCCAGGATTTTGTAAATGTAAAAAACGTGCCACGGCTCAAAAAAGGTTGAAAAACACTGAACTAGATAGAGTGTCCAGCTTGGTCCTTGGGAGCCCCAAGCCTCTAAAGCAGTGGTTCCCAAACGTTTTTGGCCTACCACCCCCTTTCCAGAAATTTTTTTACTCACTGCCCCCCCTAGAAATTATTTTTTAAAAAATTAATAGCAATTAAACAGAAAGATATATGTATTAATGCAGTGGTTCTCAACCTTTCTAATGCCATGACCACTAAATAAGGTTCATCATGTTGTGGTGACCCCCAACCATATTTTTGTTGCTACTTCATAAATAATTTTGCTATTCTTATGAATTCTAATCCAAATATCTAATATGTAGGTCAAAGCAAAGGGGCAGGGTGCAACCCCTCCTAAATGGCCAATTGTTCACCGCCCCCTTAAAGGGATTCACTGCCCCCCAAATTCCCCTGAGCCTCCCACCGCCCCCTTGGATCGCCTCATCGCCCACCAGGGAGGGGTACCGCCTACTTTGAGAATCAGTGCTCTAAAGGAGTGTTTTTCAACCTTTTTTGAGCCGTGGCACATTTTTTACATTTACAAAATCCTGGGGCACACCACCAACCAAAATGACACAAAATGACACCCTAACACAGTAATACATACAGTTACTATGTTTTTAAATGTATTTATACACTCAGTGTGAAACCTGGGCCTGTTTCGATGAACACAACATAGATATCCTGGCAGGAATGGCAGGAAGACACAAACTTCCCACACAGAACTCCCATAACCAAGAGAAAATCCTATAAGAGTTTGGTGGGCACTGGCCTTGGGTTTTGGAGTTGTAGTTCACCTATATCCAGAGAGCACTGTGGACTCAAACAATGTTGGATCAGGACCAAACTTGGCATGAATACTCAATATGCCCACATGTGAACACAGATAGAGTTTGGGAAGATAGACCTTGACATTTGGGAGGAAGGCTGAGGAAGGCTGGCAAGGGAGTCCCTCGCGGAATCCCGCCTGCCTTTCCTTCCTCCGAGGGCCCTCCTGCCAGGCCCTGACCCTTTCCCCCTGTGAAGGAAGGCTCCTTCTCCCCTTTGGGACCTTTCCTCCCCAAGGGACTTGGGGGGGGGGGGTGGGCCGAGGGGAAGGGCGCCCCGGGGCCTCACCTGGGGCGCAGCAGGGCCGAGCCGGGGTGCCTCCAGAAGCGGCTGGCTCCTTCACTTCCTTCACTGCCGCAGGAGGAAGGTGAATGTGTCTGCTATCCCCCGGGACCTAGTGCGCATGTGCCCAGACAAGTGCACTTCCACTTCCAATCCCCGCCCTTCCTAGATTGGAGGCTGGCTGGGGAAATGGCCGAAGGAGGCGGCGCCCGGCCCATTCTTCTTCTTCGCCACCGCACGGCCCTTCCTCCTCCTCCTCTCCCAAGCGGCAGGAATTCGGCAGGAGGGGGAAGAAAGTGGGGAAGAGAGGTTTTCCCGCGGCACACCAGGTGATTGCTCACAGCCAGGCATGTAGCCAGGGGGGGGGCTAAGGGGGCTTCAGCCCCCCCCCCCCCGAAATTCCCAGGGTGGTCCGCGAGAAGGCCTTACTGGTACATTATTTAATGTTTATTCATATCATGATCTGATCACCATGCTCATTATATCCCACATTAATGGGGTTATTGGGATAACAATACAAAAGGTTTGCTAGGGTAAACCCTCTTCCACCCAGTCTCAGCCCCCGACCAAACTCAGCCCCCGAACCAAAATCCTGGCTACGGCCCTGCTCACGGCACACTAGTGTGCCACAGAACAGCGGTTGGGAAACACTGCTCTAAAGGAAGGCAAGAAGCAATCCCTCGGTATAGAAAGACCACGTCCTTGCTTTTCACTGAGTATTTACAGAATGGGTGTGACAGCACATCTCCTGTGTTCAATTTCTACCCAACCAGTATAGCTTCCGAACTAAATCAGGGCTGTCCAACTTCTACCAGCCCAGGGGCCTGAATTCTGGTCACTGATGACCTGGGGGGCTATAGGGTCTGCCCCCACCCCCAGCTCCACCCCCTCCCCACCCCCGGCTCTGCCCTCTCCCCCGGCGCCCTCTCCCCTCCCCTTATTTTAATTTAATATTAAATATATTTAATTCCATCCCCCTCCCCCTTATTTTAATGTATCCCATCTCCCCTTATTTCATCTTTAAATATATTTAATTTTATATTTAATACATGAGGGGAGATGGGGGGAGGGAATGAAGAGCCCCCTGAGGAGCCCCCTGCTTCGGCCTACCTTTTCCAAACGCGCAGGATCCAGGAGTACCCGGACGACGAGAGAGGCGACGACCGACTGAGTCGAAGAAGGTCCTAATCGCGTCTGTGGGCCTCAGCGATCCAGTAGTAGAGTAGTCGAAGAGTATCGCGAGAATACGCAATCCACACGGGATTTCGCTGTCAACGGCGGTGTGATCTCGCGTTGACAGTGAAATCCGTGTGGATTGCGTTTTCTCGCGATACTTGCTCCGAACCCGGAAGTAGGTATTTTTTTAAAAAAAATATTATTTATTTTATTTTTCAATTTTTATTTATTTATTTAAAAGCTTAGGGGGGCGTAGGGAAGGGACTGGGGGGCTGTATACGGCCCCCGGACCGCCAGTTGGACAGCCCTGACCTAAATGTCAGCATGTGCGAGGGTTGCAAAGGATAGGTCTCAAGGAAAACATCTGTGACTCCGTGTAATGTCATATGGCAGGTAGACCTTGGTAATGTCACAAGGTTCGGCATGACATATGAGTCATCGCCTACAGTTGTAGAGTTTGTCATTCAAATGGAAAACATTGTGTCTAATAAATAAAGGAAATATATGTGCCATCGATTAAAAAAAACATGTTTAAAAAAATCATTATAAAACTTTGTCCGTCCCACCAAAAAACCACAGAAACCACTTTGTGATTGTATGCCCATCTTTCAAGACAATGTTCTCGCCCTGAGAATCTTCCCCTGATGACAAGAGAAGAAGGGCCACTGGCAAAAACAAGCGGTGTTCTCATTTTCCCTTACAAGGAAAGGATCTTATTAGAGTGTTTTAGGTATGGGGCCATGCCCAGGTTACCCATAAGGCCAACGAGACCATGGCCTAGGGGCACAAGCCCGGTTTGGGGGGGGAGGTGTCGCAGATCACGGACCAAAAAAACCCAAAACTGGTCTGCGCCCCTCTTTCCCCCTTTCTCATGCCCCTCCCTCGCTCCTTCTCCCGGCAAAGTCTTTGCTCCGTCCCCTCCGTCTCTCTCTCGCTCTCTCGCTCCCTCTCCCTCTCTTGTGCTCTCTCTCGCTCTCAAGTGCTCTCTCTCTCTTGCGTTCTCTCTCTTGCGCGCTCTCTCTCTCTCTCTCGCTCTCTGCACTCTCTCTCTCGTGCTCTCTCTTGCTATCTCTCGTGCTATCTCGCTCTCTCTATCTCTCGCTCTCTGCGCTCTCTCTCGTGCTCTCTCTCTCTTGCTCTCTCTCGTGCTATCTCGCTCTCTCGCTCTCTCCGTGCTCTCTCTCACACGCGCTCTCTCTCTCTCTTGCTCTCTCTTGCTCTCTCTCTTGCTCGCTCTCTCTCTCGCTCTCTGCGCTCTCTCTCGTGCTCTCTCTCTTGCTCTCTCTCGTGCTATCTCTCTCTCGCTCTCTCTCTCTGCGTGCTCTCTCTCACACACGCGCTCTCTCTCTTGCTCTCTCTTGCTCTCTCTCTCTCTCTCTCGCTCTCTCTCTCTCTCTTACGCGCTCTCTCTCCCTCTCTCTCTCTGTCTCTCTCTGTGTCTCTCTCTCTGTCTCTCTCTCTCTTCTCGTGCTATCTCTCTCTCGCTCTCTCGCTCTCTGCGTGCTCTCTCTCACACGCGCTCTCTTGCTCTCTCTCTTGCTCTCTCTTGCTCTCTCTCTCGCTCTCTCGCGCTCTCTCTGCGCTCTCTCTCTCTCTCTTACGCGCACTCTCTCTCTCCCTCTCTCTCTCTCTCTCGTGCACGCCTTTGGAGCGAGTTTGCCACCCGCTGTGCTCTCCCCAAGCCTCCCGACTCCTGAGGAGACCTTCAGAGCACAGCGGAGCTTTCCAGCCGGTGGGAATGGGGACCTTGGAGGTGGCAGGAGGTTGGCTTAAAGGGGGTGTAATTCCAAACTGTGGCCTAGGGCACAAAAAAGTGTTAATCCGGGCCTGTATGGGGTAACAGATCCCATCGCTCTCTGACGCTGAAGATATCCAAATCGCTCTTTACCTGCTCTTTTCAAGTGAACCTGGACCAAAGAGGAATGTCCAGGGTTCGCTGGCACCGTGACCAAAGCGGTCCTGTATCTTGGCTTTTTAATCTCCAAGGTTGTTTTCCCATCAGGACAGATGCCAGGAACGTGAAAGGCTCCGCTGTCATCGGTTATGGTTAGCAACTTGGTCGCTTTGGCTTGTAAGTAAACAGAGGCGGCAACCGCAGGGGCCCCGTCCGGAAGGGAGACCTTTCCTCGCAGCAGATGCTCCTCGCACATGCAAGCATCGCACTCGGCGTTCACGCGGCCCATGGAGCAAGTCAGGTTGCACACTTTGACAGGGAAGAGACAAAGCAATTCAATAAACATTATTTGGAACCACTACGATTTATGGCATCAACGAGATTTGCATGAGAGTTGGTGTTCCATTCAGCTATTGGTGTTAGAAGAAAGTGACCCTCCAATGTTGATGGACTGTTGAGAACTCAAGTCCCAAACATCTCGAAGGTTGGGTGATTTCTACTCTTAGTTTAAAGTGTAATATTTAAAGACCTCTCTTTCACCCTCTTCCTTTCCCCCTTGCTCCCTATCTATCTTCTCTTTATCTATCTGTTTATCTATCTATCTATCTCGTTCTGAAGATGGAAGGCCAACCGGATTCCATACCCTCTTGTTTCCAACAGTGCCTTGAAGCCGTTACTGGATGGCTGCATGCCAGTAGATTGAGGGTGAATCCAGCAAATATGGAGATACGGTGGCCGGGGCGCCAGGTGGCTGGGGAGGTCCGACTGCCTAGTTTGGATGGCGAGGCATTATGCCCGACATCCTCAGTAAGGAGCCTTGGGATTGTCTTAGACCCGTTGCTATCGATGGATGCCCAAGTTTGCACAGTCAGCAAAACCGCTTTCTTCCATCTGCGGCAAGCTAGGCGTCTGGCCCCCTGCCTATCCAGGGACGACCTGGCCACGGTGCTCCAAGCCACGGTCATCTCGAGACTGGACTACTGTAATGCTCTTTACATTGGCCTGCCCTTGTCCGTGATCTGGACATGGCCAGATTATCCATAAGGCCACCCTAGGCCATGGCCTGGGGGGGCAGCAGGTCCAGACCCCCCAAAATAAAAAAAGTTCAATCTTTGGGCGCAGAAGCGGCCAAAGATCGCCCTTTTTTTCTCAGGCGGGCCGGCGTGGTGGCTTTAGTAGGGAGGGAGGAGCCGTGGGGAGCCTCCCCGCAGCTCCTCCCTCCTAAAGCCACCATGCTGGCCTGAGAAGGGCGATTTTGGCCGCTTCTGAGGCCGGCATGGTGGCTTTAGTAGGGAGGAGCCGGGGGAGCCTCCCGCGGCTCCTCCCTCCCTCCTAAAGCCACCATACTGGCCTGAGAAGGGCGATTTTGGCTGCTTCTGAGGCCGCCGTGGTGGCTTTAGGAGGGAGGGAGTAGCCGGGAGCCTCCCCGCGGCTCCTCCCCTCCTCCTGCCACCATGCTGGCCTCAGAAGCGGCCGAAGCTCGCCCTTTTTTCTCAGGCTGGTGCAAGGAGGAAGGGGCGGAGCCGCAGAGGGAAGCCCCGCCCTTGGGGCCACTGCCACGCATACGCGGCATCGGCTCCGGGGGTGGGGCTTTCCTTTCTCCTCGTGCCGATGTGGAAGAAGAGGCGGGGGTGGGGGTGGGGCGGGGCGGAGCTGGGGCAGGGGCAGAGCCTTTGGCCTAGGGCGCCAAAAGGGCCTGATCCGGGCCTGGATCTGGAAGCTTAAGCTCGTCCAGAATGCCGCTGCACAACTTCTCACTGGAACTTCAGTGAGATGTCATATAACACCTATTCTTCTATCTATCTAACAGATATCTTTTCCAAATTTTGCTACATAGTATTATCTATCTATCTATGCATCTACTATCTGTCCATTTAGCTGTGCATCTATTATCTATTTGATTTAGATCTGGGGTTACGGTAAGAGTTAGATAGGGTTAAAGTTAGATACAATTGTAGTTAGATAGGGTTACGGTAAGAATTAAATAGGGTTAGAGTTATATACAGTTAGAGTTAGATAAGGTTAGGGTAAGAGTTAGACAGGGTTAGATTTAGATACAATTAGGGTTATATAGGGTTAGGGTAAGAGTTAGATAGGGTTAGAGTTAGGTACAATTATAGTTAGATAGGGTTAGAGTAAGAGTTAGACAGGATTAGAGTTAGATACAATTAGAGTTAGATAGGGTTAGGGTAAGAGTTAGACAGGATTAGAGTTAGATACAATTAGAGTTAGATAGGGTTAGGGTACGAATTAAATAGAGTTAAAGTTTGATACAAGTAGAGTTAGATAGGGTTAGGGTAAGAGTTAGACAGGGTTAGAGTTAGGTACAATTAGGGTTGGATAGGGATAGGGTAAGAATTAAATAGGGTTAGAGTTAGGTACAATTGGAGTTAGATAGGGTTAGGGTAAGAGTTAGACAGGGTTAGAGTTGGGTACAATTAGGGTTATATAGGGTTAGGGTAAGAGTTAGACAGGGTTAGAGTTAGGTACAATTAGGGTTATATAGGGTTAGGGTTAGAGTTAGATACAATTAGAGTTAGATAGGGTTAGGGTAAGAATTAAATAGGGTTAAAGTGAGATACAAGTAGAGTTAGATAGGGTTAGGGTAATAGACAGGGTTAGAGTTAGGTACAATTAGAGTTATATAAGGATAGGGTAAGAATTAAATAGGGTTAGAGTTAGATACTATTAGAGTTAGATAGGGTTAGGGTAAGAATTAAATAGGGTTAAAGTTAGATACAAGTAGAGTTAGATAGGGATAGGGTAAGAATTAAATAGGGTTAGAGTTAGGTACAATTAGAGTTAGACAGGGTTAGAGTTAGATACAATTAGAGTTAGATAGGGATAGGGTAAGAATTAAATAGGGTTAAAGTTAGATATAATTGGAGTTAGGGTTAGGGTAAGAGTTAGACAGGGTTAGAGTTAAGTACAATTAGGGTTATATAGGGTTTGGGTTAGAGTTAGATACAATTAGAGTTAGATAGGGTTAGGGTAAGAGATAAGATTAGATTAGATAGGGTTAGAGCTGAGGTTAGGGATAAGGCACCTGAGCAAGGTGATCCTAGGCAGCGCCTCCCTTCTTCGCTCACTTCTTCACAGCGTGGGTCCAAAAGGCTTTCAGCCAAGCAAGTCCTGGTCCGGGTCTGGATGCCAGTTTGATCACACTTTGCAGAACACTCACTCCACTTTGACCACGAAGACCACAGGGTTTTTGAATCCTGAGGTAAGGAATCTGTAAATGGCAATTATCTGCAGGTATTACTAAATGAATAGGAACCTTGCATCATTTCCTCTCTCCAATTTTTTTTAGAAAAGACTTGTGAAGAGGCTAATTTTTAAACTGTGGCAGGGCAGGCTATCCCTTATATCCCACCGCTGCCACCAATTTGTGAAGACTCCAATTATGTGAGGATCTGAATTTGAATTTGTGTCTTAAGTGTGGAGAGAATGTGAGGGTTGTGACAGGGCAGAATGTCCTCCCAATGTCACCACAATATGTAAGGATTCTTTAAATTTTACTTGCTGCCACCATATAATCTACTGTGTTTGACTACCCACTAAGAAAGAGGTGTTTTCAAGGCTTGTGGGAGAAAGAATAATCAGAATAGATGTTTTTATCAAAGAACTGTCAAGTTTATTTAAACAGTGTTTCGAGCTTGGAGGTTTCAAGAGTTCAAGAGCTTGGGTGGTTACAATCTACTCAGAGGTACTTTCTTAAGGTTACAATATGCTAACTATGGAGATACAGTCTAACACTAAGCTACTGCACTCCTAAAACTAATAACTCAGTAGTTTACACACACTCTGCTGGTCATTAACAGCCACTGCTTCTAAGCAGTCTACACACCTACACTACTACCCTTTCCCAGAGTAGAGTCAGGCTTAGAATAAAACTAGAGTCTTTTAAACCACGCTGAAAGCTGGCTAAACAGACTCCCTCACTCACACACCCTTCTGCATTTGAAGTTAGCCACCAACTGACAATATTTGAATCCGAAGATTCTAAAGCTAAAGTTTCCATGGTAACGGAGGTTCTTGGAAGCGCTGCCAGATAATATCACTATTAACCCATTAGGGTTAGCGAAGTTCCACCCTTACAATATACATACACATACATAAATATCAACTACTTTACAACCTGCAACAAATAAATATGACTTCAACACAGGGCTCTTCTCCAATATCAGAAGTGATGTCCTTTATTTCTCATGGCTTGGGGCATGCTACAACATAGCTAAAACACATGATCCTTATATAAAATTTACATATTAAAACCTATTTCTAGATATGTTAAAATACACAGAACAAAGATTAAAATATAGTGAACAGAAGACGTGAGTGATTAAAATTGTCTGGGTTTTAATCTCCAAAATGGTTTTTCCATCAGGGCAGATGCCAGGGACGTGCAATGCTCCTTTGTCGCCTGTCGTGTTGTCTGTCGTCCCCCCCCCGGGGTCAACCTTTATAAAACAACACTGCACTTTCTTCTCTCTTATTTGGACATAAAGTGTTGCTGAAAGGAAACGGAAATCCTTACCTGTGGGACACAGGAAGCGCACCGCATAATTCAGACAGGTCTCTCCTTCCGGCTGCTCCTTGTTCAGGCACCAGAACCCCTCCTGGGCATTGAAGTGGACCACTTGGCCCGTGTGGTCTGCAGAGATCCAGTCAGTTGTCCGGATTTCAATGCTGAGGGGCCTCGGGCAGAGCCTCTCCCGGTAGTAGAAACGAATGGCATCCAGGCGCTCGTGGTCTCCACTGCCTCCGGGGTGGTCGATGTTGAACCACGTGGTCCACGTTCCGTGATCTAAGCAACAAAGAAGGAGTGCTGACATCCCTCCCAAATGTTGGGTACCCTTTGTGTCAGTGATGATGAATTTTATTTACAGTTGCAAGACTGCAAAAAGGGGGTTTTCCGCCCGACGTAAAGAGGGGAAACCACCAAGAAGGCCCTGACTTGGGTTCCTACCAACCTTGTTGGGTTCCTACCAACTGTCGTCTCAAGTGCAGTTGGTGGGGACGAGGGAGAGGTCCCTCGGCTCTGGAACTCTCTTCCTAGGGAGACCAGACAGGCCCACACTCTCCCCACTTTCCGCAAGGAATTAAAAACTTGGTTGTTCCATTGTGCCTTTGACTAGATCAGGGCTGTCCAACAGGCGGCCCGTGGGCCGCACACGATCCGGCCCACCTACCCTCCTGCAAGAAATCAGCCCTCCCTGCCCCACCACCCCGCCGGCCGCGACTCCGCAGCCGCCCCCACTGCCCACACCGCGCCGCTGGCCGCGCTCCGCAGCTGGCCCCGCTGCCTGCGCCGGCTGTGCCTCTGCAGCTGGCCCCGCTGCCTGCGCCGGCTGCGCCTCTGCAGCCGGCCCCGTCGCCCATGCCTTGGCACTTTTCGCGCATGCGCAAAAACTTCTACACGCGCTACGGTGCCTGTAGTAGCTTCTGCGCATGCGCGGAAATCTCCACGCATGCGTACTGGCTCCAAAGCGCGCCTCCCACTTTGGAGCCAGTACGCATGCATGGAAATTTGCGCATGTGCACTGGGCTCCAGAGCGTGACACGTGCTCAGGAGCCACCGGGGGGGGGGGACGCACATTTTTTTTCCGCTTACCCCCCCGGAATGGGTAGGTCCGCCCCTGGCTGTGTGGAGCTCCTGCGGCCCCCCAGGTGATCAGTGACTGGAATTCCGGCCCTTGGGCCGGTAGAAGTTGGACAGCCCTGGACTAGATGGTTCACTTGAGAATTATCTCAACCTTATCTAAGCTCCAGCCCTTTAGATGGACCCTTTCCTATAGTTATGGCACTTGAATAGCCAAGGGCATTACTCTGGCAACCCAGCCCTCAGAGTATTTCACTTTCCATCGGCTCTCCCAAGGAATCATTGTACTCTGAGCCCGTACCCAATTTCAAATTGGCCAGCCAGGGTATTGTTTTTATGATGCCTTCCCCCTCGCCCCTGCCCCCGCCCCCGAGGATGCTTTGCGCAGGGTGAAAGAGAAGGGGGCAGAGGCGCCCGCCTTTCCCATCTCCCTTGCCCCCCGCGCGTCTCCTCCCTCTGTTGCCGCTGCTGCCGCCGGTGCACGAGGGCGAGGGAGGAGGCCACGTGGGCGTCCTTACCTGGGGGCCGGGAGCAGGACTGAGCGGCCAGACGAGCCTGCCAGCCAGAGGGCACCTAGCCCAACCCCCGGGCCCTTGCTCCCGAAATTAGCCTCGACCTGATACACACATATATATACATACACACAAAAAGAGAATAGGAAGAGGGGGGGGAAGGGTGAGAAGGGAGGAAGGGGAAGGTAAGAAGGGAAAGAGAATAGGAAGGGGGCAAGGAAAAGGGTGAGGAGGAAGGCAGGATGGGGAATGTACAGACCCACACAAAAGAATAGGAAGAGGGAGGGAAAAGGGTGAGGGCCCTTCCACACAGCCCTATCTCCCAGAATATCTGCTTTGAATATCTGAGTCCACACTCAGGTAATGTGGGATTTTCTGCCTTGATATTCTGGGGTATAGGGCTGAGAAGGAAGGAAGGGGAATAGACATAGATATAGACACACACACACACACACACACACACTCAAAGAGAATAGGAATAGAGCAGGGAAAATGGTGGGAAGGAATATATATATATATATATATATATATATATATATATATATATATATGGCATGGGCCGACTTCAGCCCTCCGTGTGTTTTGGACTTCAACTCCCACAATTCCAAACAGCCAGTAGAAAGTCCAAAATACCTGGAGGGCCAAAAGTTGTCTATGCACCCAATCTATATATATCTGTATCTGTATACCTTTATAAAACGGAATGTTTGTATGTGTGTGTGTATGTGTGTATGCGGAGGGCGGGAGGGCAGAAGGGCGGAAGCAGCCACTTTCACAGGCCAGGGCGGATATGTGGCAGCCACTTTGTGGCCAGGGCGCCACTTTCACAGGCCAGGGCGGATATGTGGCAGCCACTTTCACAGGCCAGGGCGGATATGTGGCAGCCACTTTCACAGGCCAGGGCGGATATGTGGCAGCCACTTTCACAGGCCAGGGCGGATATGTGGCAGCCACTTTCACAGGCCAGGGCGGATATGTGGCAGCCACTTTCACAGGCCAGGGCGGATATGTGGCAGCCACTTTCACAGGCCAGGGCGGATATGTGGCAGCCACTTTCACAGGCCAGGGCGGATATGTGGCAGCCACTTTCACAGGCCAGGGCGGATATGTGGCAGCCACTTTCACAGGGCAGATATGTGGCAGCCACTTTCACAGGCCAGGGCGGATATGTGGCAGCCACTTTCACAGGCCAGGGCGGATATGTGGCAGCCACTTTCACAGGCCAGGGCGGATATGTGGCAGCCACTTTCACAGGCCAGGGCGGATATGTGGCAGCCACTTTCACAGGCCAGGGAGGATATGTGGCAGCCACTTTCACAGGCCAGGGCGGATATGTGGCAGCCACTTTCACAGGCCAGGGGGGATATGTGGCAGCCACTTTCACAGGCCAGGGCGGATATGTGGCAGCCACTTTCACAGGCCAGGGCGGATATGTGGCAGCCACTTTCACAGGCCAGGGGCGGATATGTGGCAGCCACTTTCACAGGCCAGGGCGGATATGTGGCAGCCACTTTCACAGGCCAGGGCGGATATGTGGCAGCCACTTTCACAGGCCAGGGCGGATATGTGGCAGCCACTTTCACAGGCCAGGGCGGATATGTGGCAACCACTTTCACAGGCCAGGGCGGATATGTGGCAGCCACTTTCACAGGCCAGGGCGGATATGTGGCAGCCACTTTCACAGGCCAGGGCGGATATGTGGCAGCCACTTTCACAGGCCAGGGCGGATATGTGGCAGCCACTTTCACAGGCCAGGGCGGATATGTGGCAGCCACTTTCACAGGCCAGGGCGGATATGTGGCAGCCACTTTCACAGGCCAGGGCAGATATGTGGCAGCCACTTTCACAGGCCAGGGCGGATATGTGGCAGCCACTTTCACAGGCCAGGGGCGGATATGTGGCAGCCACTTTCACAGGCCAGGGTGGATATGTGGCAGCCACTTTCACAGGCCAGGGCGGATATGTGGCAGCCACTTTCACAGGCCAGGGCGGATATGTGGCAGCCACTTTCACAGGCCAGGGCGGATATGTGGCAGCCACTTTCACAGGCCAGGGCGGATATGTGGCAGCCACTTTCACAGGCCAGGGCGGATATGTGGCAGCCACTTTCACAGGCCAGGGCGGATATGTGGCAGCCACTTTCACAGGCCAGGGCGGATATGTGGCAGCCACTTTCACAGTCCAGGGCGGATATGTGGCAGCCACTTTCACAGGCCAGGGCGGATATGTGGCAGCCACTTTCACAGGCCAGGGCGGATATGTGGCAGCCACTTTCACAGGCCAGGGCGGATATGTGGCAGCCACTTTCACAGGCCAGGGGGATATGTGGCAGCCACTTTCACAGGCCAGGCGGATATGTGGCAGCCACTTTCACAGGCCAGGGCGGATATGTGGCAGCCACTTTCACAGGCCAGGGCGGATATGTGGCAGCCACTTTCACAGGCCAGGGCGGATATGTGGCAGCCACTTTCACAGGCCAGGGCGGATATGTGGCAGCCACTTTCACAGGCCAGGGCGGATATGTGGCAGCCACTTTCACAGGCCAGGGCGGATATGTGGCAACCACTTTCACAGGCCAGGGCGGATATGTGGCAGCCACTTTCACAGGCCAGGGCGGATATGTGGCAGCCACTTTCACAGGCCAGGGCGGATATGTGGCAGCCACTTTCACAGGCCAGGGCGGATATGTGGCAGCCACTTTCACAGGCCAGGGCGGATATGTGGCAGCCACTTTCACAGGCCAGGGTGGATATGTGGCAACCACTTTCACAGGCCAGGGCGGATATGTGGCAGCCACTTTCACAGGCCAGGCGGATATGTGGCAGCCACTTTCACAGGCCAGGGCGGATATGTGGCAGCCACTTTCACAGGCCAGGGCGGATATGTGGCAGCCACTTTCACAGGCCAGGGCGGATATGTGGCAGCCACTTTCACAGGCCAGGCGGATATGTGGCAGCCACTTTCACAGGCCAGGGCGGATATGTGGCAGCCACTTTCACAGGCCAGGGCGGATATGTGGCAGCCACTTTCACAGGCCAGGGCGGATATGTGGCAACCACTTTCACAGGCCAGGGCGGATATGTGGCAGCCACTTTCACAGGCCAGGGCGGATATGTGGCAACCACTTTCACAGGCCACAGCGACCAGCGCTGGTGCTGGACCTGCCCCAAGCTTGGTACACAGAGCCCCCTAACCCCCCTTTTACGTCCTGGCGCGGGTCGGGGACATGACCCACGGATTATGGGATTTGTAGTACTTTCCAACACTTTGGTTCCCACAGACCACTGAGGCCACCAAAAAGGACCAATACAGACCACACTCAGCACACACAGCCCCCATGACCCACTCTACGTCCTGGTGCAGTTCGGAGGAGGGTGGACCATGGATGATGGGACTTGAAGTGCCTCTACTCACTTCCCAAGTCCGCTGCAACCCTCATCCAATCACTGATCGAGACTAAACTTGGCACACATAACCCCCATGACTGCCTTCACGTCCTGGTGAGGTTTGGGGAGGACTGACAATGGATGATGGGATTTGTAGTACTTTTACACCCCTCTGTTCCCACAGACCACTGTGGCCCCCAACAAACACTGATAAAGACCACACTTGGCACACAGAGCCCCAGTGACCCAGTCCACATCCTACTGAAGTTTGGAGGGGACAGAACATGGATGATGGGTCTTGCAGTACCTTCCCTCACTTTCCAAGACTGCTACAAACCTAATCCTATGATTGATCAACACCAAACTTGCCACACAGAGCCCTCATGACCCACTCTACATTCTGGTGCAGTTTGGAGGAGGGTGGACCATGGATGATGGGACTTGAAGTACCTCTACTCACTTCCCAAGTCTGCTGCGACCCTCATCCAAATACCGATTGAGACCAAACTTGGCACACACAACCCCCATGGCTGCCTTCACGTCCTGGTGAGGTTCGGGGAGGACTGACAATGGATGATGGAATTTGTAGTATTTTCACACCCCTCTGTTCCCACAGACCACTGTGGCCCCCAACAACACCGAGAAAGTCCACACTTGGCACACAGAGCCCCAGTGACCCACTCTACATCCTACTGAAGTTTGGAGGGGAGAGAACATGGATGATGGGACTTGCAGTACCTTCCCTCACTTCCCAATCCTGCTACAAACCTAATTCAATGACTGATCAACACCAAATCTGGCACACAGAGCCCTCATGACCCACTCTACAGCCTGGTGCAGTTTACTGTGAGATGGACCACAGATGATGGGACTTGAAGTACCTTCACTCACTTCCAAAAAACAATGCATCCCTCATCCATTCACCAATACAGACCAAACTTAGCACACAGAGCCCCCCTGACCCAATCTACATCCTACTACACTTTGGGGGGGGGGACGGGGGGCAGAGATGATGGGACTTGCACTACCTTCAGTAATTTCATGATACCACTGCAACTCCCAATAATGATGGATCAAGACCAAACTTGGCACACAGAGCCCCCATGACCCACTCTACATCCTGCTGCGCTTCACAAATAACCGGGCAGGGCCGGGTCCCAAGCTAGTATATATATATATATATATATATATATATATATATATATACACACACACACACACACACATATACATATATACATATATACATACACACACACACACACACACACACAGGGGCGGTCTAAGGTAATTTCATATATAATTGAACATTATTTTGGTGGGCCCCACATTATTTCCCCCCCCATGTAAAACAAATATACAATTATAATATCACAATACCATTAGTAGTATTGTATTGTATCAATGTATATACAATATATTATAGTACATACTCATACTATATTATATCATAATTATTAATTATATTATACTAAATTACAATATAATTATATTATAATATATTGACATTATAATATAATATAACATTATATAATATTATTATTATAACATAATAAATACAATTATTTATTTAAATAAAATTATCCTCTACTAAATATTTTCATTCTT
>JARBWK010000015.1:7919257-7994286 GCA_030556195.1 Anolis apletophallus
TGAGGCAGGGAAAGCCCCTCCTGGCTCCGTCCTCTTCCTGTGGAGGGCCCTCGCTTCCTGCCCCGCGGATGGGAGAGCCGCCGCGCCCGGCCTGAGCTTGGCCTCGGCTCCAGCGGGGCTCTTCGGGGGCGGCGGCAGCGTTGGCACTTCGGCCCTGTGGTGGGGCTCCCGCAGTATGGGTAAGGAAGGGCCTGGCTCGAATCAATCTAAAAACAGTGGGACGTTGGGTGAGGGGGGGAGGGAGCTCTTTGGGCCTCCTCCACCCGCCTCTGGGAAAGGAGGCCCCATCAAGCCCTGCGACGGCATTGAGGTGTTTGGGGTTTTTTTGGTGTGTCCCAATTTGAGTGTGGACTCAAATAACTCAAAGGTATTAGGAAACATTCCCCCAAATCCACTAGTGTTCCCATTTGGGTATATTGAGTATTCATGCCAAGTTTGGTCCAGATCCATCATTATTTGAGTCCACAGTGCTCTCTGGATGGAGGTGAACTACAACTCCAAAACTCAAGATCAATTGTAAGTAAATTGGAGCCGGGGAGGGGGCGGAGCTGGGGAGGGGGCGGAGCCAGGAGGGGCGGAGCCGGGGAGGGGAGGGGGCGGAGGCGGAGGCAGACCCTTCGGCCGCCCAGGTGATCAGTGACCGGAATTCCAGCCCTTGGGCCCGTAGAAGTTGGACAGCCCTGGCCTAGGGCACAAAATGGTGTTAATCCGGGCCTGGCATGGGGAGCATGACTTCCCGGTCTTGGCCAAAGCTTTATTGGCACAACTATCGGCCAATCCAGTAACCATGTCCCACAGCAACAGATCCTTCTTGTTGTCGTTGTCGTCGTTGTGCTTGTTATCATTATCATCATCATGACTTCTGCCATCCCAAGTTGGCTCCCATTCTCTAACGTTGATGCAAAAACAATCTGGCAAACAGGAAGACTTTGGAGCGCCTGCCTCACATCCTTTTGCACAAAGACAAGACATGATGTCATTGGAATATCAAACTTCAAAGGCAGGCAGCTGATGAAAGAAAGGAAAGTGTGTATGTGGGGGGGGGGGATATAGGAGGTAGACAAGTAAAATAAGTCAATACAGCCGCTGCTTGCCATTTACTGCACTGATTTGGACGATCCTCAGGTTTCTGGGACACTATTTATTTATTTATTTATTTGTCACGTTTCTATACCGCCCCTCTCAGCCCGAAGGCGACTCGGGACGGTTTACGCAGGCAGTCTCTGCCCTCAATACAACACAGCAACAAGTCAACACCCCCCCCCAGAAAAAAAACATATAATAACAATTTAACAATTAAAAACATACAATTGCAGCCTCAGCGTCATGTTGAAATCAGTTTCCATCGCATCGTCGTCATTCCATATATCTCATTAAGCCTTATATTTCACCAGCAAATGCCTGCTCAAATAGCCAGGTCTTGACTTTCTTGCGAAATGTCAGGAGGGAGGGGGCCGATCTGATGTCTCTAGGGAGGGCGTTCCAAAGCCGAGGAGCCACCACTGAAAAGCCCTGTCTCTCGTCCCCACCAATCGCACCTACGAAGCAGGCGGGACCGAGAGCAGGGCCTCTCCGGATGATCTTAAGCATCTCGATGGTTCATAGGAAGAGATGCGTTCGGACAGGTAAGTTGGACCCGAACCGTTTAGGGCAGGGGTGCTCACACTTTTTCAGCATGGGAGCTACTGATTAAAAAACCAAGTCCCAAAGATCACCTGCCCAGAAATGTAAAACGTATCACTATTTTCTTATTTATTTATTTATTTATTTATATTTATTATTCATTTTTATGTACCGCTCCTTCCAGCAGGCTCGGGGCAGTTTACATAAAACAAAGTTATAAAACATCAACATTTCAATTTAATAACAACAATATAAAACAGTGCATAAAAATACATCCAACCACCCCATTTCTCCCACACTGCCATATTACCACACATATTATCAGCCAGAAAGTAAGAAGAGGGGCTGTTGGACTGCAAGGCCATTTAATACTCAGCAAGGTAAACAAAGGGGCATGCAAAATACATCCAACCACCCCATTTCTCCCACACTGCCATATTCCCCAACATATATTTCTCAAGGAACAAAGCAAGCAGAAAGGCTTTGGAGCTAAATGGCCATTTTTAAACATTAAAAATAAACAAAGAGACATGCCACAGAACAATCAAGCACCCACCCCAAAGTAAAGAGACCGACATTTGAGATGTGGTAAGGAAATTACCCCAAAGCATCCTTCTTCTTCTCTGTCGTTGCTCCTATTTCCGCACCGGCAGCATGCGTGCCGCCTCCAAGAGCGCACGAGAAGTCCGAGAGGCAGAATGGGCGCTTCTGCACATGTGCGCGGGGCCAGCCATGCATCGCGTCATCCAGGCCGACCCCCTTTGGTCTCCTATGACTCTGAGTGGCTGGAGAAGGACGGAGGGAGGAGGAGGAATCCAAAAGAGGGGCCCATTCTGCCTCTTGGACTCTGGAGCTTTTGGAGGCGGTGTGCGAGCAAGGAGCGGGGAGGAGCAACGACAGAGGACTTCTTTGCAGCGTGCAGGGGCATGTGAAGAGGACCAACAGCAAAAAACCTGGTCAGGGGTCTGAAGATCACCAGGATGAGGCCCGAAGATCACCCTGGTGATCGAGATCACCATTCTGAGCACCCCTGGTTTAGGGCTTTAAAGGCTAAAGCCAGCACTTTGAATTGTGCCCGGTAGCAAACTGGCAGCCAGTGGAGCTGGCACAACAGGGGAGTTGTACGCTCTCTGAATGGCACTCCTGTTATCAACCTGCCTGCTGTCCGTTGGACTAGTTGCAGCTTCCAAACAGTCTTCAACGGCAGCCCCACGTAGAGAGCATTGCAGTAACACATGGCTCTTGGTGCCGACCCCCTGCACTATTCAGGTTATATATATATTTATTTTTAGCCTTTGAAATCAAAGCAACGGAAAATGTTAAGCTGCCTAAGGCAAACTGCTGAACCACGATCCTGGCAACACTCCTGCTGGTCTGACTCCAAAGATGGGATTAGTTTGTTCGGGAATATTCTTGTTTTGCATGCATCCGTTTTCATAGAATCCTAGAGTAGGACAGTGTTTCCCAACCGCTATTCCGCGGCACACTAGTGTGCCGTGAGCGACTGCCTGGTGTGCCGCGGGAAAACCGTTCTCTTCCCCCCTTTCTTCCCCCTCCTGCCGAACTCCTGCTGCTGCTGCTTGAGGGAGGAGGAGGAAGGGCCGGGCGGCGGCAGCGAAGAAGAAGGGGCCGGGGCGCCACCTCCTTCGGCCGTTTCCCCAGCCAGCCTCCAAATATCAAGGTCTATTTTTCCCAAACTCCATCTGTGTTCACATTTGGGCATATTGAGTTTTCATGCCAAGTTTGGTCCTGATCCAACATTGTTTGAGTCCACAGTACTCTCTGGATATAGGTGAACTACAACTCCAAAACTCAAGGTCAATGCCCACCAATCTCTTATAGCATTTTCTCTTGGTTATGGGAGTTCTGTGTGGGAAGTTTGATTCCATTCCATAATTGGTGGAGTTGGGGATGCTCTTTGATTGTGTGTTAGCTATAAATCCCAGAAACTGTAACTCCCAAATGTCAAGGTCTATTTTCCCCAAACTCCATCTGTGTTCACATTTGGGCATATTGAGTATTCATGCCAAGTTTGGTCCTGATCCAACATTGTTTGAGTCCACAGTGCTCTCTGGATCTAGGTGAACTACAACTCCAAAACTCAAGGTCAATGCCCACCAAACTCTTATAGCATTTTCTCTTGGTTATGGGAGTTCTGTGTGGGAAGTTTGTGTCTTTCTGCCATTCCTGTCAGGATTTCTATGTTGTGTTCATCGAAACAGGCCCAGGTGTCACACTGAGTGTATAAATACATTTAAAAACATATTAACTATATGTATGACTGTGTTAGAGTGTCATTTTGTGTCATTTTTGTTGGTGGTGTGCCCCAGGATTTTGTAAATGTAAAAAGTGTGCCGCGGCTCAAAAAAGGTTGGGAAACACTGGAGTAGGAAGATACCTGGTGGGCCATCCAAGTAGCAGGAAAAGATCATTCAAAGCACCCCTGACAGATAGCCATCCAGCCTCTGTTTAAAAGCCCCCAAAGAAGGAACCTCCACCACACTCTGGGGCAGAGAGTTCCACTGCTGAACAGCTCTCACAGTCAGGAAGTTCTTCCTAACGTTCTGGTGGAATTTCCTTTCCTGTCGTTTGAAGCCATGGCTCCATTGTGTCCTAGTCTCCAGGGTAGCAGAAAACAAGCCTGCTCCCTCCTCCCTATGACTTCTCCTCACATCTTGTTCCATGGCCCTCATCATGTCTCCTCTCAGCCTTCTCTCTCTTCTGCAGACTAAGCATGCCCCGACTCTTTCAGACGCTCCTCATAGGGCTTGTTCTCCAGACCCTTGATACTTTGATAGACTACTGCAACGCTCTCTACGTGGAGCTGCCTCTGAAGACTGTTCGGAAACTGCAATTAGTCCAATGCTCGGCAGCCAGGTTACTCATAGGAGTGGGGTACAGGGAGCATACAACTGCCTTGTTGCCCCAGCTCCACTGGCTGCCAATTAGTTTCCGAGCACAATTCAAAGTGCTGGTTTTAACCTACAAAACCCTATACGGTTCCGGCCCAGTTTACTTGTCCGAATGAATTCTCCCCTATGAACCATCAAGGACATTAAGATCCTCCGAAGAGACCCTGCTCTCGATCCCGACACCTTCGCAAGCGCGCCTGTTGAGGACGAGAGACAGGGCCTTCTCTGTGGTGGCCCCTCGGCTGTGGAACTCCCTCCCAAGCGATGTGAGATCTGCCCCCTCCCTGTTGTCCTTCAGGAGGCGAGTGAAGACTTGGATTTGGAACGAGGCCTTCCCAGAATAAGCTGAGATGGATTTCAATCTGAAATGGGTGACCACTTTCATAGACCGAGTTAAATGTGGTTTTACTGGCAATGTGGTTTTTATGTATCTCTGTTTTTATGTATTTTAATATGCTGTTTCAAGATCTTTTAAATCTGTATGGCATTGAATTTTGCTGCAAGCCGGTCCGAGTCCCTCCTTGGAGTCGAGAAGGTCGGGGTACAAAATTTTTAAATAAATAAATAAATAAATTTGAGTTGCCCTCCTCTGGACACTTTCCATTTCAGAGTCAACATCTCCCTTCAATTGCGCTACCTAGAATAGGACACACTGTGATTCCAGGTGTAGTCTGACCAGGACAGAATAGAGGGCTGTCCAGGATCTAGGCACTAGACTCCTATTGATGCAGGCCAGAATCCTATTGACTTTTAAAGCTGCCTCATTACATTGTTTATTTATTTATTTATTTATTTATTTATTTATTTATTTATTATTCCATCTTGTATTCTGCTCCTCCCTGCAGGCTCGGGGCGGATAACAACATAAAATTAGGCTGACATGTGGCATCCATGTCGCCATACAGTAAAATACAAACATAAAAACGCAACATAAATCCCGAGACTAAAATCATATCACATACTATAGCATTCCCCTGAACCAGGGTATTGATTATACAGATGAGAACGTTAGATTTGCTTGCCTAACCAAAGGCCAGTCTAAAGAGGGCGGTCTTGCAGGCCCTGCGAAACGGGATGAGCTCTGTAGCGGCTCGGGCATCGTCTGGGAGTTCCAGAGCACCGGAGCCGCCACAGAGAAGGCTCTTTGCCTGGTAGCAGACAAGTGGCAGGCGCGGACCGATGGTACCAGGAGCAAATTCGACTCCTCTGAACGTAGTGATCTCGGGGGAATATATGGGGCAAGGCGGTCCCTCAGGTACGCAGGCCCTAGGCCGTGCAAGGCCTTAAAGGTTAACACCAACACCTTGAAGACAACTCGGTACTCAATGGGTAGCCAGTGCAACTGCCGGAGGATGGGCGTGATGTGCTCCCTTACCGACGTTCCCGCCAGCAATCTAGCAGAGGCAATATTCACTAGCTTGAGTTTCCGGAATGTCGACAAGGGAAGGCCAACGTAGAGGGCGTTACAGTAGTCCAGTCTCGAAATGACCGTCGCTAGGATCACCGTGGCCAGGTCGTCCCTGGAAAGGTAGGGTGCCAGTCGCCTAGCCTGTCGTAGGTGAAAAAATGACGCCCTGCTGGCCACGGAGACCTGGGTCTCCATGGTCAGCAGGAGGTCCAGTTGAACACCCAGGCTCTTAACAACAGGCGACGGGCTGAGCCGTTCGCCATCCAGGGTAGGCAACCGGCACTCATCCCGTCCAGGCCGACCAGGCCACAAGATCTCCGTCTTCGACGGGTTCACCTTCAGCCGGCTGGCCCGCAGCCAACCAGTCACGGCCTCTAGGCACTGATGGAAACAATCGGGGACGGTATCCGGCTTGCCGTCCATTCTCAGCAAAAGCTGGGTGTCATCAGCGTACTGATAACACTCCAGACCAAAGTCGCGGGCCAGCTGGGCCAGGGGGCGCATGTACACGTTGTTGACTCATATTTAACTTGTTGTCCACAAGGATTCCAAGATGTTTTTCACACGCGCTGCTATTGAGCAGTTTCCGTTTGTCCTGTTTGCATTGCGTTAATGCTATTGCCTCTGCAGAACAATTCTAATCCCTTTAGGAAACTTGGAAACGGAGCTCTTCAAGGTACTGGACTGGCCTGAGGTTCAATACCTTGGATAGCATCATTCAGGTCTAGAATACAAGTATAGCCCTAAACCAGTGTTTCCCAACTTTTTTTGAGCCGCGGCACGCTTTTAACATTAAAAAAATCCGGGGGCACACCACCAACCAAAATGACACAAAATGACACTCAAACACAGTAAAGAACGGCTGGGGGATGGTGGCCTGCTGGGAGCAGCTGCTGGGAGTGCCGAAGCTGGGAGAGGGGGAGTGGCCTGGCTCTGCCCTCTCTCCCCCGGCTTCAGCCCACAGCTTCTCCAGCCTTGAGGGGGCAATGCAAAGCCAGCGGTGGCAGAGCCAGCACAATGCTGGCAATGGCCAGCTGGCAGAGCCACAAGGCTGGAGAAACTGTGGGAGAGCTGAAGCCGGGGAGGGGGCCGAGCCCGGCCCCTCCATGCCCTGCCCCCCCCCCCCCCCCCCGGCTTCAGCCCACAGCTTCTCCAGCCTTGAGGGGGCAATGCAAAGCCAGCGGTGGCAGAGCCAGCACAATGCTGGCTTGGCACTGCCCCCTACAAGGCTGGAGACACTGTGGTAGAGCTGAAATGCGGGGGGGGGCAGAGCCAGGCCACTCCATGCCCCTCCCCCCCCCGGCTTCAGCTCTCCCAGCGGTGGCAGCTTCTCCAGCCTTGAGGGGGAGAGCTGATGCCAAGCCAGCGGTGGCAGAGCCAAGAAGAAATAGCAAGGAAGTTCAGTAATGTAAGATGGCTCCATTACTTCCAGCTAAGAGAATGGTTTAACATTGATAAGACTAAAGGATTCAGTGATACAGACGGACCCTGGGACATTATAATGAGAATGGAAAAGAATATAATATCTAAAACCTACTCCATGTTGTTGAATTGGGCAACAGAGATAGCTGGGAGTTATAGTTCACCCGCAATCAAAGAGCATTCTGAACTCCACCAATGATGGGATGGAATCAAACTTCCCACACAGAACTCCCATAACCAAGAGAAAATACTATAAGAGTTTGGTGGGCATTGACCTTGAGTTCTGGAGTTGCAGTTCACCTTTATCCAGAGAGCACTGTGGAGGGGAGGGAGGAAGACATGGGGCAAGTCTCTTGCGCAGTAGCGCCCGCACGAACTCCACAATGATGGGATGTCTTCCTCCCTCCCATAACCAAGAGAAAATCTATAAGTTTGGTGGGCAGCGGCAGCGTGAGCAAAGCAAGGCAAAGCAAGCAGAGCGAGGCTGGGAAGAAGGGAGCCTGAGTGAAGAAGAAAAAGTGTTCGGCAGGAGGGGGAAGAAAGGGGATTGGAGGTTCCAATTTCCCACGGCACACCTGATGATCACTCATGGCCAGGGCCGTCGCCAGGATTTTGATTCCTGAGTTTGGTTCGGGGCTGAGACTGGGTGGAAGAGGGTCTACCCTAGCAAACCTTTTGTATTGTTATCCCAATAACCCCATTAATGTGGGATATAATGAGCATGGTGATCAGATCATGATTTAAATGCACATAGCAGTTTAAATAATGTACCAGTAAGGCCTTTTCGCGGACCACCCTGAGAATTTTGGGGGGGGGCTGGAGCCCCCTTAGGCCCCCCCCCCCTGGCTACATGCCTGCTCATGGCACACTAGTGTGCCACGGCACACTGGTTGGGAAACACTGCCCTAGGGGACATGGTGGCAGGGTACAAAAATAAAGTTGTTATTATTATTATTATTCATCCCCGAAAGTGGGACTCAAGGCAGCTGCAGTAACCCTTCAAGAATCCCTTCCCCAGCCATTTTTAGAGACACTTTGTCAACATGAAAGGCATGTCTTCCAAATAGATTGTCATTACCAAGGACGCTCACCGAAGACGTAGGACATTTTGAGGAGAAGCAAGGCGGCGACGCACCATGGCTGCATCGGACTCATTCTTTTCTCCCAGGCAGGACAGATCCGAGTTAGGCAAAATGCATCCAGGCCTTCCTCTCTTTTCCTCGGGGTCTCTTCAGTCTTCCTTGTTCCACAAACAGCCTGGAAATGGAAAAGAAAGAGGGAGGGATACGTTTCCACCAATCTGGCCTGGATTCCCAACAACAACCACAAAAATATGCCCTTGATATTTCAGTTCTTTTGGTTAGTATATGAACAGGGGCAGCCTGACATTGCAAGGAGGGTCTGCCTTAAAAGGCTTTTTGGCCAAGGAAGAAGCAGGCGAGAGGGGCTTGCAACTTGGCCGCCTATCCCTCTTCTGTTTTACGGGGAATCTGGGTGGCTGTTTTTCTCCAAACCCCTGGCGTGGCTCCATTCATCAAACATCCATGGGGAAGACGCACAGAGTGGAGGCCGCATCCTCGAGCCCGCCTGCTGATTCGCTTAACCGTCGCCCCTCAATCTGTTCTGCAGATGATGGTCCTGGAGGCCCCTTCGGAGAAGCATTAAACGCCTCCGGATTGAGCCGGGAGGGGCCAATAAGGCCAAGAAGGCTTCGGCTTGACCATCCTGTAACTTAATCTGTTCCTACTCAGCAAAACTGGACATTTTCTGGAACAGATACTGAGAAAATCAGGAAAATACAGAATTCTTGTTGTAGGCGATAGTTTTCGCAATCAGACAGAAACGGAGCTTGTAGGGGTGTGCAATTTTATCAATACCTAACCCAAACATCATACTTAAACACACTATTTTCTGTTGGTCATGGGGGTTCTGTATGGAAAGTTTGGCCCAATTCTATTGTTGGTAGGGTTCAGAATCCTCTTTGATTGTAACTGAATTATAAATCCCAGCAACTACAATTCCAAATGTCAAGGTCTATTTCCCCCAAACTCCACCAGTGTTCAGATTTGGGCATATTGAGTATCCGTGCCAAGTTTGGTCCAGCTTTATCATTGTTTGAGTCCATAGTGCTCTCTGGATCTAGGTGAACTACAACTCCAAAACTCAAGGTCAATGCCCACCAAACCCTTCCAGTATTTTCTCTTGGTCATGGGATTGCTGTGTTCCAAAATTGGTTCAATTCTATCATTAATGGAGTTCAGAATGCTCTTTGACTGTAGGTGAACTATAAATCTCAGCAACTACAACTCCCAAATGACAAAATCACCACCCCTCCCAACCCCAGCAGTATCCAAATGTAGGCGTATCAGGAATTTGTGCCAAGTTTGGTCTAGCGAATGAAAATACATCCTGCATATCATATATGGGTCGGCCAGACTCCATACCGGATAATTTCCATCTGTTTCTGGAGGCCGTGACTCAGGGCCGTAGCCAGGATTTTGTTTCGGAGGGGGCTGAGTTTGGTTCGGGGGGGGGGGCTGAGACTGGGTGGAAGAGGGTCTACCCTAGCAAATCTTTTGTATTGTTATCCCAATAACCCCATTAATGTGGGATATAATGAGCATGGTGATCAGATCATGATATGAATAAACATAACAGTTTAAATAATGTACCAGTAAGGCCTTTTCGCGGACCACCCTGAGAATTTCGGGGGGGGGGCTGAAGCCCCCTTAGCCTCCCCCCTGGCTACATGCCTGCCGTGACTGGATGGCTACGGGCTAGCCGGTTGAAGGTGAATCCATTGAAGACGGAGATCCTATGGCTGGGTCGCCCGGTGGGGCGGGGAGGAATGCCGGCTGTCTACCATGGACGGCGAAGCACTTTGCCCGTCGTCCTTGGTAAAAAGTCTGGGGGTCCAGTTGGACCCACTGCTGACAATGGAGGCCTAGGTCTCTGCTGTCAGCAGATCTGCATTTTTCCACCTGCGTCAGGCTAGACGGCTGCCACCTTACCTATCCAGGAGCGACCTAGCTACGGTGATCCAGGCTACGGTCATCTTGAGATTAGACTACTGTAACGCCCTCTACATCGGCCTTCCTTTGTCCGTGATATGGAAACTCAAGCCAGTGCAGAATGCTGCAGCTCGCCTTGCTTGCCAGCACGCCGGCCAGTTGTCATATCACCCCCATCCTGCAGCGACTGCATTGGCTAGAGGTGGAGTACCGGATTACATTCAAATTGCTGGTGCTGACCTTCAAGACCTTATATGGTCTAAGGCCGGTGTACTAAAGCGACCGCCTCACCCCATATGTTCCCCAGAGTTCACTACGGTCTAAAAAACAAAATCTTCATGTAGTACCCTCTGTTTGGACTTTTTCACCTGTCCTCCACCAGGCAGAGAGCATTTTCGGTGGTGGTTCCGACCCTTTGGAACGCCTTACCGGAGGATGTTTGGGCCCTCAGAGAGTTATCCTCTTTTCGGAGGGCCTGCAAAACGACGCTCTTCCGGCAGGCTTTTAACCTCTGATAACCCATGTTGACTATCCTGTGTGGGTCGGAAATCTGTTTTAAATCTGTGTTAAATTTGTTTTATTGTTGCATATTATGATTGTGCTTTTTAGGCTATGTAAACAAATCCCAAGCCTGCGGGAAAGGGCGGTATAGAAACGGAAATCATAAATCTGTATACCTTTATAAAACGGAATGTTTGTCTGTGTGTATGCGGAGGGTGGGAGGGCAGAAGGGCGGAAGCAGCCACTTTCACAGGCCAGGGCGGATATGTGGCAGCCACTTTCACAGGCCAGGGTGGATATGTGGCAGCCACTTTCACAGGCCAGGGCGGATATGTGGCAGCCACTTTCACAGGCCACAGCGACCAGCGCGGGTGATGGACCTGCACCAAACTTGGTACACATAACCCCCCTAAATCCCTTTACGTCCTGACGTGGGTCGGGGGACATGACCCACGGATTATGGGATTTGTAGTACTTTCCAACACTTTGGTTCCCACAGACCACTGAGGCCACCAAAAAGGACCAATACAGACCACACTCAGCACACACAGCCCCCATGACCCACTCTACGTCCTGGTGCAGTTCGGAGGAGGGTGGACCATGGATGATGGGACTTGAAGTGCCTCTACTCACTTCCCAAGTCTGCTGCGACCCTCATCCAATTACCGATTGAGACCAAACTTGGCACACATAACCCCCATGACTGCCTTCACGTCCTGGTGAGGTTTGGGGGAGGACTGACAATGGATGATGGAATTTGTAGTATTTTCACACCCCTCTGTTCCCACAGACTACTGTGGCCCCCAAAAAACACCGAGAAAGTCCACACTTGGCACACAGAGCCCCAGTGACCCACTCTACATCCTACTGAAGTTTGGAGGGGGAGAGAACATGGATGATGGGACTTGCAGTACCTTCCCTCACTTCCCAATCCTGCTACAAACCTAATCCAATGACTGATCAACACCAAATCTGGCACACAGAGCCCTCATGACCCACTCTACAGCCTGGTGCAGTTTACTGTGAGATGGACCATGGATGATGGGACTTGAAGTACCTTCACTCACTTCCGAAAAGAATGAATCCCTCATCCATTCACCAATACAGACCAAACTTAGCACACAGAGCCCCCATGACCCAATCTACATCCTACTACACTTTGGGGGGGACAGAGATGATGGGACTTGCACTACCTTCAGTAATTTCATGATACCACTGCAACTCCCAATAATGATGGATCAAGACCAAACTTGGCACACAGAGCCCCCATGACCCACTCTACATCCTGCTGCGCTTCTCAAATAACCCGGGCAGGGCCGGGTCCCCAAGCTAGTAAATAAATAAATATGGACGCGATGATTCATAACAGGAGCAAAAGGACAGTTCTGAAGTTGCAACGAAAATGATGTTATGGTTGGGGGTCAACACAACATGAAGAACTGTATTAAGGCGTCACGGCATTAGGAAGGTTGAGAAACACTGGTTTAAACATACTGGTTAAAACATCTAGGATGGCTCCGGGAATGTGGCGCAGCTGGCTGGGTGTCAGCTGCATAAGATCTCTACTGACCAGAAGGTCTTGAGTTCGAGGCCTGCCCAGGTCGAGGTGGGCTCTGGACCTATTATGTAGCCTGTTGTTGCATCCGAAAGACAGTTGCATCTGTCAAGTAGGAAATTAAGGGACCACTTAGTGGGGAGGCTAAATTTAACTGATTTACGAGGCCATAAAAAAACTCCAGAAAACACGCTAAAGAATGAAGGAGTGCGACAGCTCCCCGGGTGGCCAGATGTTAAATTGCCTCTGTCTGTCTTGTGTGTTTGTGTGTCTAAATGTAATGTGTACATTGTAATCCGCCCTGAGTCCCCTGTGGGGTGAGACGGGCGGAATAGAAATAAAGTAAGTAAGTAAGTAAATAAGTAAATAAATAAATAAATAATAGGTGGCTTGTTGGATCTGGACCAAACATGCCACACAAAAACACCATGACGAACTTCAATGGCTGGTGCAATTCAATGAGAATTGATCTGGGATTATGGGAATTGTAGCTCACCTACAACCAGAGAGCACTGTGAAGGCAACCGACGATGGAGCTAAACAATGACCCCTTCTAATCAATAGGAGTAAACATACGTACGTACATACATACAAACGTACATACAGCAGGACTTTGACTTAGGTTAGATCAGGGGTGCTCAGAACGGTGATCGCGATCACCAGGGTGATCTTCGGGCCTCATCCTGGTGATCTTCAGACCCCTGATTAGGTTTTTTGCTGTTGGTCCTCTTCACGCGCCCCTTCACGCTGCAAAGAAGTCCTCCGTCGTTGCTCCTCCCGCTCCTGCTCGCGCGCCTCCAAAAGCTCCAGAGTCCAAGAGGCAGAATGGGCCCCCTCTTTTGGATTCCTCCTCCTCCCTCCATCCTTCTCCAGCCACTCAGAGTCATAGGAGACCAAAGGGGCGGGCCTGGATGACCGATGCATGGCTGGCCCCGCGCGCATGCGCAGAAGCGCTCATTCTGCCTCTCTGACTTCTCATGAGCTATTGGAGGCGGCATGCATGCTGGCGACGTGGAAATAGGAGCAACGACGGAGGAGGAGAAGAAGGACGCTTTGGGGTCATTTCCTTACCGCATCTCAAAGGTCGGTCTTTTTACTTTGGGGTGGGTGCTTGATTGTTCTGTGGCATGTCTCTTTGTTTATTTTTAATGTTTAAAAATGGCCTTTTAGCTCCAAAGCCCCTTTGCTTGCTTTGTTCCTTGAGAAATATATGTTGGGGAATATGGCAGTGTGGGAGAAATGGGGTGGTTGGATGTATTTTGCATGCCCCTTTGTTTACCTTGCTGAGTATTAAATGGCCTTGCAGTTCAAAAGCCCCTCTTCTTACTTTCTGGCTGATAATATGTGTGGTAGTATGGCAGTGTGGGAGAAATGGGGTGGTTGGATGTATTTTGCATGCCCCTTTGTTTACCTTGCTGAGTATTAAATGGCCTTGCAGTTCAAAAGCCTCTCTTCTTACTTTCTGGCTGATAATATGTGTGGTAGTATGGCAGTGTGGGAGAAATGGGGTGGTTGGATGTATTTTTGCATGCCCCTTTGTTTACCTTGCTGAGTATTAAATGGCCTTGCAGTTCAAAGGCCTCTCTTCTTACTTTCTGGCTGATAATATGTGTGGTAGTATGGCAGTGTGGGAGAAATGGGGTGGTTGGATGTATTTTTGCATGCCCCTTTGTTTACCTTGCTGAGTATTAAATGGCCTTGCAGTTCAAAAGCCTCTCTTTTTACTTTTTGGCTGATAATATGTGTGGTAGTATGGCAGTGTGGGAGAAATGGGGTGGTTGGATGTATTTATGCATGCCCCTTTGTTTACCTTGCTGAGTATTAAATGGCCTTGCAGTTCAAAAGCCTCTCTTCTTACTTTCTGGCTGATAATATGTGTGGTAGTATGGCAGTGTGGGAGAAATGGGGTGGTTGGATGTATTTATGCATGCCCCTTTGTTTACCTTGCTGAGTATTAAATGGCCTTGCAGTTCAAAAGCCTCTTTCTTACTTTCTGGCTGATAATATGTGTGGTAGTATGGCAGTGTGGGAGAAATGGGGTGGTTGGATGTATTTTTATGCTCTGTTTTATATTGTTGTTATTAAATTGAAATGTTGATGTTTTATAACTTCATTTTATGTAAACTGGCCCGAGCCTGCTGGAAGGAGCGGTACATAAAAATGAAGAATAAATATAAATAAATAATTAAGAAAATAGTTATACGTTTTACATTTCTGGGCAGGTGATCTTTGGGACTTGGTTTTTTAATCAGTAGCTCCCATGCTGAAAAAGTGTGAGCACCCCTGGGTTAGAGGCACAGGACCCCCATAAAAGTGAAAAAACTGCAATTTTAAAAAATGTTATGTTTTTTAAAATTGAGAAAAACCCTTTTGAGTAATCACGAGGTCCTCCAGAGTGTCACAATATTTAAAATCCAACAGAACGATTATGAAAGAAAGCAACACCAATATCCTTATGAATTTGCTACCCACACATCTTCCACAACATCTGTCTGGCTGAGGAGTGAAAAGGCGGCAACCCACTTGCCATCACATATGCCTTGTATTTATATCCACAGGATCTAGAAACTTTCGATTTTAAGAGTTCCCGAGAAGCTAAATTCTAAGTTCTCAAGAAGTTACATTCTCAAGAAACTAAAAACTGCACACGTTTTCAAATTGGGAAGAGGAGATACGCGACAGAAAAGCTGACCAGACTGATGGAAAGGTAGCCATTTCTTTATTTCTTGATTCATTTTACCCACTTTTGTTTTTCTATTTCATGGGAATGGATCCCCTTTGAAATCAAAGCAAGGTAACATTAAGTAAGGTCACAAGGGGCACAGCTACACTGCAGAGCAGGGGTGCCCACACTTTTTCATCATGCGAGCTACTATATGAACAATCAAGTTGAAAAGATCACCTGTTGCGCATGTGAGCGTGTGTGCACATGGGCGCATGCTCCTACTGCAGACTTCCATCCGCGTGGGGCTTTCTTGCCTGCCCACGAACTCGCCGCCGCGCGCACCCGGAAAGGGGATCCTCCTTGCCTGCGTGCTCTCTCTCTCTTAATATCTTCCTTGCCTTCCTCCTTCCTGCTGCGTGCTTTCGTGAAGCAGGAAGTCCCCATCCCGTCCTGCTTCTTGCGTGCACAGCAGGCCCCTCCCACGCACGCAGCAGGAGGGTATTTATAGGCGCACCCACCAGCGCTCCGGCCAGATATGGCTTCAGCGACGGCTCGGAAGGCGCAGGGCTGGGAAGAGGGGCCGCCTGGCTGCTGCCTGGGCCAGGAAACTCAACCGAGAGGGGGACCCACGTGAGGTTGGAGCCTCCCCACGGCAGCCTCCCCCCTCCCTTGAGGCTTTCTTACCTGGGCAGGAGAAGGAAGAGTGGAAGAGGTTCTTCCCCAAAGTGACAGATGCAGCGGGGGGGGGGGGCACCCTTCCTTCCTTTCGAGGGTGTCATTCAGAAAGGACGCCCAAGTGGACGGCTGGCAGAAAGGAGGATCCCTCCCACTGGTGGCAGTCTATGCCCACAGGAGAGAGGGGGGGGCTCTTCCGGGCCAGCTCTGACGAGCCACCCACCCCCCCCCCTCTCTCTCTCTCTCTCTCTCTCCCCCGTGGGCCCTCGCCGCATTTCTCCTTCTAGGGCGAGGGAGGGCGAGGTGGAGAAAGGCGCCGAGGGCACAAGCAGCAGCAGCAAGTGGAGTCTCCATCCCCGCAGCCCCCTCCTCCTCGGGTTCAGTCCCAAGAACACGGCGGAGCCCTCCCTCCTCGCCCCCAACCAAGGAAAGAAAGCAGCCCCACACAGCTCGCTCGCCCAGGTCTCGGCTTGGAATGGGAGTCCCGAGGGCAGCAGCAGGGTTTGTGGCGAGGCTTGCTTGGCTTTGCCACAATTTGCCCGGCCTCCTTCGCCTCTTTGTCTTTCCCTCTCTCCTTCCAGCGCCCGCCTGTCTGCCTGCCAAAAGGATCCGAAAAAGTTCTCCGGATTTCTTTCTTCTCTCCTTGGCTCTCTCTCTCTCTCACACACACACACACACACACACACACATTCCCTCCATCCCTCCCACAGCCTCGCATCCTACCCATGCGCATGCCTTCGCCTTGCTCCCGCCCCCTCCCCAGCAGCAACCAATGGGCGCTCATGTCAAGACGAGCGCCAGGACCCGCCCACTAAAGCCTCATTTTGGCAAAAGAAGCCCCGCGAAGGCGGTGGCGGGAGCGCACGTGCGCGCTCATGGCAGGAGCGCGCCACCCGGCTGGTGAGGCCTAAAGATCACCTGGAAGAGGGCCAAAGATCACCTAGGTGCTCCCAATCACCGTATTGAGCACCCCTGCTGTAGAGCAAGGGTCGGGAACCTTTTTGACTCAGGCCCGGATTACCCATAAGGCCATCCGAGGCCATGGCTAGGGTGACACTTCCAAAGTGTGGCCTCGGGTGGCACAATCAGCTGATCCGGGCCTGTTTTGACTCAGAGAGCCATGAAAGCAAAATATTTGGAAATTTATTTCAGTGAGAGCCATATAATATATGTAATATATTTTAAGACTGAATTCAACTCAATGTGAGTCTATACGTACATACGATGAGAAAAGGGTTTCCCCGGCAGAATGATGGGACACTTCAGACCTCGCTCTGCAAAAGGCATGCTCAGGACTCTGGGAAGGAAGGGAAGACGGAAGGAAGGAAGGAAGGACAGAAAGAGGAAATAAAGGAAGGAAGGAAGGAGGGGGAAAGAAAAGACAGAAAGAAATAAAGAAAAGGAAGAAAGAAAAGAAGAACGAACTATACAAAAAGGAAGAAAAGAAAAGCAGGAGAGAGACAAGGAGGAGAAAAGAAAGAAGGAAACGGGAAGGGAGGAAAGGAAAGGGTGGGGAAAAGAAAGGAAAGGGAGTGAGGAAAAAGTAAAATAATGAAGGGAAAAGAGGAAAAGAAAGAAGGGGAGAGAGGGAAGTGAAAAGAAAGGAAGGAGAAGGAAAGGAAGACTCGGGGAAGAATAGAAGAGGAAGGAAAGAATGAAGGAAGAGGAAGGAAGGAAGAGGGGGAATGGAAGAAAGAAGGAAGGGGAGAGAGGGAGGGAAAAGAAAGGAGAGGAGAAGGAAAGGGTGAAGGGGAGAAAGAAATGAAGGAAGATGAAGGAAGAGGGAGAATGGAGGAAAGAAGGTAGGGAGAGAGGGAGGAAAAAGAATGAAAGAAAAAGAGAGGGGAAAGGAAAAAGGAAGTAAGGGGGAGGAGGGCGGGGGCCAAGGTATACCTTGGTGTCGATGTCAGCGAGGCAGTCCCTCTGGAAAGCTTCGAAGAGGCAGCGGCTCTTGAGCTGCCCGACGATGAGGATGAGCTGGGCGTCCCCCGGGGGCAGCGAGGCCGGGTCCGTGGCACAAGGCCAGGCCCGCCTCCGCCACCTCCCCCGAGGCCCATGGCGGAAGACGAAAAGGAAGACGAGGATGAGGCGCCGCCGCCAGGCTCCGCCATCCCCGGCAAAGAGGGCACAGGGCCCCGAGAGCAGCGGGGGATGAGGAAGAGGCGGCGATGGCGGCGCGGAAGCGGCAGTCGCGGCGCATTTGCGTCACTCCTCCCCGCTGCATGCTGGGAAAGCAAGGCCTGGGCTGCTCTGGAGAGCCAGATGCAATCACGAAAAGAGCCACACCTGGCTCCCGAGCCATAGGTTCCCTGCCCCTGCTGTAGAGTTAATGCAGGTTGACGTCACTGTAACTATGGCCCACTGCTACGGTGAGGCACCAAAAGACAAAAGACCCGGAAAAAGGGATATAAAACATTATACCTACCCTATCCTTTAAATTAAAAAATTCGTATTGTAAAATCACAGCTTTCCTGACATCTGTCACTATTGTCTTTGCCAACTGATGGGTGTTGCAGTCAACAAGCACAATCAAAACACCTGATGGGTGTTGCAGTCAAACCATTGAACTGAAACCAATGGAGCACTTCAGGTGCTTCCTTCCTACTTCCTTGATCTTTATGCCGCAGATATTAAGGGTATCTATCGACATATGACAACCACCCCGTGCCCGATGCGTTTAAACATGAGTTAAGGACGGTGAAGCTCGGATTTTGCTGCATTTTGTCATGATCTGGAAAAAGTAGGGAATGCGGAAAGTAATGGAAGTGGAGACTTACCGAACTCTTCTCTTCTTTGCGCCGTTCCCCAAACCCTTGTCCAAAAGGCACTCCTTCTGGACGTTCCCAAACTGCAGGGGCCTTTCCTTATATCCTTTGGTTGGAGAGCTTGGGATATGTGTGTGTGTGTGTGTGTGTGTGTGTGTGGCATTGAGCCACACAGATGGAAAACCTGCTCCGGCAGCAAGGAAACCAGAGCTCTCCGGACTCCCTGGAAAAGGAGGGAGCGCAAATTGAAAGTTGCCTCTAGAGTCAGGGAAAGGCTAACGCAGCCAGCAAGGGAAGAGACGGCAAAACAGCAATGTACAGAAACATACATAGGTATAATGCACTGAGCTTATTTGGAAAGCCAATGTTTGAATGGCTGGGATTTGCAGAGTCTGAATGTAGCTGAATGCACATCTAATCATCAGGGATGTCCGGGTGTGTTGTCGAAAACCGGACCACAAGGAGTGAACCCTAGAATCCACACCTCTATAGCAGTGTTTCCCAACCTTTTTTGAGCCACGGCACATTTACAAAATCCTGGTGCACACCACCAACCAAAATGACACAAAATGACACTCTAACACAGTAATACATATACGGTAGTTAATATGTTTTTAAATGTATTTATACACTCAGTGTGAAACCTGGACCTGTTTCGATGAACACAACATAAATATCCTGGCAGGAATGGCAGAAAGACACAAACTTCCCACACACAACTCCCATAACCAAGAGAAAATGCTAGAAGAGTTTGGTGGGCATTGACCTGGAGTTTTGGAGATGTAGTTCACCTATATCCAGAGAGCACTGTGGACTCAAACAATGTTGGATCAGGACCAAACTTGGCATGAATACTCAATATGCCCAAATGTGAAGGCAGATGGAGTTCAGGGAAAATAGACCTTGACATTTGGGAGTTACAGTTTCTGGGATTTATAGTTAACAAAAAATCAAAGAGCATCCTGAACTCTTGCAACAATGAAATTGAACCAAACTTGGCATATTGAATTCTCATTACCAACAGAACATACTGAAATGGTTGGCTTGGAAATTGACCTTGAGTTTGGAAGTTGTAGTTCACCTACACCCAGAGAGCACTGTGGACTCAAACAATGTTATGTTATGTTGTTGTATGTTTTCTATCCAGAATCACAATGTTGGAAGGAGGCTCACCACTTTAAGGTCCCTAAAACAGGCATGGGAAAACTTCGGCCCTCTGGGTGCTTTGGACTCCAACTCCCACCATTCCTAACGGCCTGAGGCCCTTTCCTGCTTAAGTGGCTGAGGGGGAGAAAGGAAAAGGGCCTGAGGGTGCTAGGAATGGTGGGAGTTGGAGTCCAGAACACCTGGAAGGTCCAAGTTTGCCCATGCCAGCTTTCGACAGAGACCTCTTCCTTCCCCTCCCCCTTCGCGCCCTTTCTTCCCCCTCCTGCCGAACACTTACTTTTTCTTCTACACTGCCGCGTCTGCCGCCATTTTGATCCGAAAGGTGGCAGGGAGGGGGAGGGAGGGAGACGTGACCCGTGCGGGCGCTACTGCGCAGACTCTCCCCAGAGCAAAGCGAGGCAAAGCAAGCAGAGCGAGGCTGGGAAGAAGGGAGCCCGAGTGGAGAAGAAAAAGTGTTCGGCAGGAGGGGGAAGGAAGGGTATTGGAGGTTCCCATTTCCCACGGCACACCTGATGATCGCTCACGGCACACTAGCGTGCCACGGCACACTGGTTGGGAAACACTGCATTGGGGTATGTCAGTCTTTGGAGCGTAGACTCTTGACATTCACTTTGGCCAAGGTGAAACAAACCTTTTCGAAGAAAATGTTCTTAAATCAAAGCCATGTTAATGTGACTGTATCACTTTGCTTGGTATGAGTTTGCATTCGAGAATGAGATTTGGGAGGCTTCATGTTGCTTGGGGCTACCTCCGCTTTAAACAGTCCCAACTCTGCTGTGAGATGAGCCAAGGGAATGAGAGCATTGTTTGCAAAGTTGTCACAGAGTGAACCACGACGCAATGGATGTTTGTGCGATCCAGAAACAGAAACAGATGAGATCACGTAGGGTTACGACAATAACAACAACAAGAAGACGAATGGTCCAGCCACCTTTGCATTCAAAGCGAATCCTGGACGCTTGGATGCAATTTGTTTATTGGCCCCGACGCTGAAAATTACAAGAACACAAATGGGATTTGTGCAGCCTTGTCCATGCAGTAGTGTTGTGTGGTGACTAAGTCCATTGTAGTGGTAGATGCACCCAAGTGTTGTCAAAAAATCGACCCCCTCTTCCAAAAGATAGACTCAACACAAGTTCCATGAGTGGGGGCGATGGTGGCCATGGAGGCGAACAAGATGGCATCTCCTAAGAGCGCTCCTAAAGATGCTCAGGTGATGGCGCAGATCCTGAAAGATATGGGGATTACGGAGTATGAGCCACGGGTTGTAAACCAGATGCTGGAGTTTGCATACAGGTATGTGACAACCATCTTAGAAGATGCCAAGATTTATTCGAGTCATGCCAAGAAGTCCAGTGTAGATGCAGACGATGTCCGGTTGGCCACCCAATGCCGGACAGACCAGTCCTTCACTTCTCCTCCTCCACGAGATTTTTTGCTGGATATCGCAAGACAGAAAAACCAAATGCCTTTGCCACTGATTAAACCGTACTCTGGGCCACCAAATTACAGGCTGAGGTCCTTACAGAAAAAGGTCTCTTCTTCTGCTGGAAGGATAACTGTCCCACGACTCAGTGTTGGAGCTGTGACCAGCCGTCCCAGTACATCCACTTTAGGAACGCCTTCGGCACAGGCCATGTCGGTTTCGGCGAAAGTTGGGACCCCTGTTTCCCTAACAGGCCAGAGGTTCACTGTACAGATCCCCACGTTTCAAACATCAGTAAAATCGGCAACGCCCACCACTCCGACGGTTCAGAATGTGCTGATCAACCCATCCCTGATTGGATCCAAAAACATCCTCGTCACAACCAACATGGTCTCATCTCAGGGTGTATCCGGCAAGTCGACCCCGTTGAAAAGGAAACACGAGGACGAAGACGATTATGACACCTTGTGAGAGGCACACACAAAGGGCTGTTCTGCATCCCTCAGGCCAGATTTTCTCCCCCTTTGGACTGTGGAAGCCTTTTTGCTGGCAAGGGGCCACTCTTTTTAAGGCCATGTTGGCATTTGGGAGTTACGAGAGGCCTCGGTTTAATGGGGAAACTTACCCATCACTGGAAGGAAGGAAAAATATATGAGTGGATTATATTTTTACACTCTATGAAGTTTTGCAATATCAAAATGTTAACATTTCCACAGTCCACAGGGTACTCCTCACTGAACCTGGAATCCCAGGTTACTGCGGGCGCCAGGAGAGCTTTTGCACAATTAAAACTTGTGCGCCAGCTGTACCCATTCCCAGGCCCGGGTTAACCGATTGTGGTGCGGGGCCGCTTGCAGGGGGTGGAGCCGCTTCCGGGGGTGGGGCCGCTTGCTCGCACCAGCATCGGTCCCGCCCCTCCTTCCTTCAGTGAAGGAAGGAGGGGCGGGGCCAACGTGAGAAGCGAGGAGGGGGCGGCGGGACTTCCCTCCGCCTCCTCCTCACTCACATCAGCCCCACCCCTCCTTCCTTCAGTGAAGGAAAAGGGGCGGGGCCGATGCAAGCAGTGATGAGGGGGCGGTGGGACTTCCCTCCGCCTCCTCCTCGCTCACGACAGTCGGCCCCGCCTGTAGTCGAGCCAGGAAGCCCCAAACCCAAAAAGAACCAACTGCAGAGAGTCCCCAGTATTCCTTTTGGCCCATGGCCTAAGTTGCACCAGTACCAGACTCCTTTCCCCCCCTTCCCTTCTGCCTCACTCAGTTCCATGCATCACACTGCACCAACTTCGTCCCTCCCAGTAAACCCGGCCACCATTACCTCCCATCTCCACATTTACAACACTTCATACAGCACATAGTATGGAAGACATTTTGGCCACACGTTACAAAACAATAGATAAACACTCTGCCTCTTCTCCCACCGTTTTCCTCCTTTTTTCCTTTCTCTCTCCCTATCCTTTTTCCGGCCTGGAGGAAACATATCCCAGCTCTAAAACAACAGCTTTTGGAACAGTCCGGCTCAAAGAGATCTCTTCAGGGGGGGTGGGTGATGGGCAGAGATTGATGCCAAAAAGAAGATCTAGTTCTCCCAAGTACTGTGCCTCTATTTGCCTTTTTTCTGATCGTTTTTCTTCTCCTGGACTGCTCCTGACGCTTCTCCCTGGCTGATTGAGCCAAGAAGCCTCTCTATTCATCATGGACCCTCCCTGCCCTGGAAAAGATAGTTTCATCAAGGACCCTAAAGCGAACTCAAGATCCCTTTCTGGCTGGAAGCAGCCAGAGAGCCAAAAATACATCTATGGGCTTTTGAGGGTTTTGAACCTGTAGCCCAAGCCTTTGCAGGCTGGGATATGTAGTTCGCCCAAGGACACGGATCATAGACTCATTTCTGTACCCCTGTATCCCTGTATGTACAGTGTGGCTTCATAAGTTTTCCCTTTAACCCCTTGTAACCCCTTCCCTTCCCCACTTTCCCATGTAAAGAAGGATTGCCTGTATTTTCGCTATTGTGTCGGCTGAGAGGAAGTAACTGGATTCCCATCCTAAGCCTTTTATGGATCACCATTGTTCAACATTGCATGAGCTATCCTGGCAGAAGTCTTGTTATGGATCACCCGTGCCTAGCCGCGGGGCCCACATTCTGCCAGCCTAAAGAGAGTATTAATTATCGGAGTTTAGACCAATTAATCCTGTCTTTGGAATCGGACATCAAATATTTGTCTTCACAGCGGGAATGTGGCTAGCCTCGGAACCTAGTCAACATCTCACAATAGGCCCCCTGTCACACAAAAGCTTGAGTGAGTTTCTGTCATCAAGTTTTCTTCCTCCCTTTCCCATTCATCCTCAAATCCATTAATCCTATCACTCCCAGGTGTCATTTAAGGTCGTTTACCTAGCTAGGACTCTTTTGTTATATCCACATGCCAATATTGACAGCCATTTCCGTCTAAGCTTCCCTTCCTGGAACTCCATATATGGCCACAGACCTCTGATTGGCCGAAGCCGGCAAGTGGGAGTGAGCGCTGATAGGCTCCCTGGAACTGACCGGCCTCCCGCCCATCAGCTGGTCCGACCAATCATCAGCCGATCAGCCAGGAGGAAGTGGGCGGGAATTTCAATTGTTTTGACAGTTCTGTAACCTTTAAAAACCAATGTTTTGAATGTATATGCATGCGTTCCTTGCGGGAATCAGGGTATTGCGGTTCGCATCCTCTCAGCTGAGCAGAATAAACAATTTCGTGGCATCTACCTTGCAGATTGGTGAGCATAATTGGATCAAGGGAGGCGGGTAGACTACGAGGGCCTAACCGCTCCTGGCTCGCCAGGTTAACTGAACCCTCGTGGGCTCTGCTCCGTGATCGGTCCACGGGGCTTGTCCGGTTGTCAGACAGCCGGCCTGGGGGATTGGCAGCTGTTCGACAACACGCCCCTCCTTCCTTCACTGAAGGAAGGAGGGGCGGGGCCAACGCAAGCAGCGAGGAGGGGGCGGCGGGACTTCCCACCGCCTCCTCCTCGCTCACATCAGCGTCGGCCCCACCCCTCCTTCCTTCAATGACTTCCCTCCGCCTCATCCTCACTCGCGTCAGCCCCGCCCCTCCTTCCTTCAGTGAAGGAAAGAGGGGCGGGGCCGACGCGAGCAGTGAGGAGGGGGCGGCAGGACTTCCCTCCGACTCCTCCTCGCTCACGTCAGAGTCGTCCCCACCCCTCCTTCCTTCAGTGAAGGAAGGAGGGGCGAGGCCAACGCGAGCAGTGAAGAGGGGGCGGCGGGACTTCTCTCCGCCTCCTCCTCGCTTGCGTCAGCGTCGGCCCCGCCCCTTCTTCCTTCAGTGAAGGAAGGAGGGACGGGGCCGACGCGAGCAAGGAGGGGGCGGCAGAAAGCCGCGTCAGAGGCCCTAGGGCCTATGGCGCTCCACGCGCATGCGCAGGAGCGGTGCACTTGAAGATGTATTTTTTTTATTTTGGGGGGTCCGGACCTGCCGCGGCCCCCTCCCATGGCTGCCGCCTTAGGCCATGGCCTAGGGTGGCCTTATGGGTAATCCGGGCCTGCCCGTTCCTTGGGAAGTCAGATTTGGCCACAGTGGTCCACACTCTCCTTACATCCAGGGTAGACTACTGCAACGCTGTCTATGTGGGGTTGCCTTTGAAGACTGCTCGGAAGCTTCAAATAGTCAAACGAGAGGCAGCCAGGTTAATAACTGGGGTGGCATACAGGGAGCACACAACTCCCATGTTACGCCAGCTCCACTGGCTGCCAGTTTGCTACCGGGCACAATTCAAAATGCTGGCGTTGGCCTATAAAGCCCTAAACCAGTGGTTCTCAACCTGAGGGTCGGGACCCCTGGGGGGGGGTCACTAGAGGGTGTCAGAGGGGTCACCAAAGACCATCAGAAAACACAGTATTTTCTGTTGGTAATGGGGTTTCCTTGTGGGAAGTTTGGCCCAGTTCTATCATTGGTGGGGTTCAGAATGCTTTTTGATTGTAGGTGAACTATAAATCCCAGCAATTACAACTCTCAAATGTCAAGATCTATTTTCCCCAAATGCCACCAGTGTCCACATTTGAGCATATTGAGTATTCGTGCCAAGTTTGGTCCAGATCCATCATTGTTTGAGTCCACAGTGCTCTCTGGATGTAAGTGAACTACAACTCCAAAACTCAAGGTCAATGTCCACCAAAGCCTTCCAGTATTTTCTGTTGGTCATAGGAGTTGCATGTGCCAAGTTTGGTTCAATTCCATCATTGGTGGAGTTCAGAATGCTCCTTGATTGTAGGTTAACTTTAAATCCCAGCAACTACAACTCCCAAATGACAAAATCAACCCCCCACCCGACCCCACTAGTATTCAAATTTGGGTGTATTGCCAAATTGGATTCAGTGAATGAAAATACATCCTACATATAAGATATTTACATTACAATTCGTAAGAGTAGCAAAATTACAGTTATGAAGCAGCAACAAGAATAATGTTATGGTTGGGGTTCACCACAACATGAGGATCTGTATTAAGGGGTCGAGGCATTAGGAAGGTTGAGAAACACTGCCCTAAATGGCCCCGGCCCAATTTACCTGTCTGAACGCATCTCCCCCTATGAATCATCGCTAAGATTAAAATCCTCCAAGGAGGCCCTGCTCTCTGCTCCGCCATTGTCACCGGCACGATTGGTGGGGGCGAGAGACAAGGCCTTCTCGGTGATTGCCCCCCAGCTATGGAACGCCCTTCCTGGTGGGATCAGATCGGCCCCCTCCCTCCTGTCCTTTAGAAGCATGGTCAAAACTTGGCTGTGGGACCAAGCTTTCGGGACAGGGCAATAAAGAAGCCATAGGAAAGATTACCAGGCCAATTAGATTAGACGCAGATGACCAAGACGGTTTTAAATGGTGTATTTTAATTATTGAGATTAATGTTTTTAATGTTTGTGCATGCGTGTATGAATTCTTGTCCCGGCATTGAATGTTTGCCATATATATGCTGTGCTCCACCGGGAGTCACTTTCGGGGTGGATACTTCATTTCCAGTAGCCCATCTGGGAAACTACACTTTCCAAACAGGATTAGTTAACCTTTCACCAAAAGAACTCCTTTTAAAGAAGTAAATGACCAACGACTTCTTCGTTTCATTGGGGGATCCTTTTATGTGACCGAGCGCACAATCTGGCACGGCGCAGTCTTTTGCAATCGAGTGCAGATGTTGCTTGTGTGGAAATCTGGAAGGGAAAATTCTGCTTTGGCTTTTTTCTTCCTGGGTTGAAGTGAGATTGGATTTGGATCAGGAGGTGAGCTCTGAAACCCATTCATGATATCAATGCCTTCAAAAGGATATTGGTTTCTTCCAGTTCCCCATCAGGCTGAAAACTTTGCCTACTTTTTCCCAGGAGGGAAGCAGGCAGGATCGAGCCAGGAATGTGCGGATCAGCAAATCCAAAAGAAATGAATTCTAGCAGGCAACAAACCGAAGGAGCCAAACAGTGGCCTTGTTAACCCTAAGACAGCACAGCAGTCCCATGGCCTTAGACCAGGGGCGGGCAACCAATGGCCCGCGGGCTACATCCGGCCCTCCAGGTGATGCCATCCAGCCCGCAGCTTCCTTGCCGAAGAGAGGGAGGCGGGGGTGGCGTGGCTTCCTTGCTGAGGAGACGGAGGCGGGGGCAGCTGCGGAGTGGCGTGGTGCTTTGTGTCTGGTGGGGAGGGGAGGGAGTGAAGTGCCTTCTGTCCCTCGTTGCAGCTCCAGAGGAGCTTCCGTGGGAGGCCCCGCCTCCCCAAGGGTCTCTGCGCGATGAGGTCACAGGCGGCATCGCGCAGAGTCCGTTAGGGAGGCGGGGCCTCCCGGCGGGCCTCCCAGAAGCTCCCTGGAGCCGCAACAAGGACAGAAGGCCCCTTTGCTCCCTCTGGCGATGAGGTCACAGGCGGCATTGCGCAGAGACCGTTAGGGAGGCGGGGCCTCCCCCGGAAGCTCCCCTGGAGCCGCAACAAGGGACAGAAGGCCCTTTGCTGCCTCTGCGCGATGAGGTCACAGGCGGCATTGCGCAGAGACCCTTAGGGAGGCGGGGCCTCCCCCGGAAGCTCCCCATGAGCCGCCACCAGGGCCAGAAGGCCCATTGCTGCCTCTGCGCGCTGAGGTCCCAGGCGGCATTGCGCAGAGCCCCGTACGGAGGCGGGGCCGCCCCCGGGAAGCTCCCCTGGAGCCGCAACGAGGGACAGAAGGCCCTTTGCTCCCTCTGCGTGATGAGGTCACAGGCGGCATTGCGCAGAGACCCTTAGGGAGGCAGGGCCTTCCACGGAAGCTCCCCTGGAGTCACAACGAGGGACAGAAGGCCCTTTGCTCCCTCTGCGCGATGAGGTCACAGGCGGCATTGCGCAGAGACCGTTAGGGAGGCGGGGCCTCCCCCGGAAGCTCCCCTGGAGCCGCAACGAGGGACAGAAGGCCCTTTGCTCCCTCTGCGCGATGAGGTCACAGGCGGCATTGCGCAGAGACCCTTAGGGAGGCGGGGCCTCCCGGGACAGAAGGCCTCCCCTGGAGCCGCGGCAACGAGGGACAGAAGGCCCTTTGCTCCCTGCGTGATGAGGTCACAGGCAGAAGGCCCTTTGCGCAGAGACCCTCACAGGCGGCAGGCGCAGGGCCTTCCCCGCGGGGCTCCCCTGGAGTCACTGAGCCGCGAGGGACAGAAAGCCCTTTGCTCCCTCTGCGCGATGAGGTCACAGGCGGCATTGCGCAGAGACCGTTAGGAGGCGGGGCCTCCCACGGAAGCTCCCTGGAGCCGCAGAGACGAGGACAGAAGGCCCTTTGCTCCCTCTGCGCGATGAGGTCACAGGCGGCATTGCGCAGAGACCCTTAGGGAGGCGGGGCCTCCCACCGGAAGCCCCCTGAGCCGCAACGAGGGACAGAAGGCCCTTTGCTCCCTCTGCGCGATGAGGTCACAGGCGGCATTGCGCAGAGACCGTTAGGGAGGCGGGGCCTCCCCCGGAAGCTCCCCTGGAGCCGCAACGAGGGACAGAAGGCCCTTTGCTCCCTCTGCGCGATGAGGTCACAGGCGGCATTGCGCAGAGACCGTTAGGGAGGCGGGGCCTCCCCCGGAAGCTCCCCTGGAGCCACAACGAGGACAGAAGGCCCTTTGCTCCCTCTGCGCGATGAGGTCACAGGCGGCATCGCGCAGAGACCCTTAGGGAGGCGGGGCCTTCCACGGAAGCTCCCCTGGAGCCGCAACGAGGGACAGAAGGCACTTTGCTCCGTCCCTCCTCCCCCCCCCCCCCCGGACACAAAGCACCACGCCACCCTGCAGCTGCCCCCGCCTCCCTCTCTTCGGCAAGGAAGCCGCGGGCGAGAAAGAGGAGGAAAGAAAAAGAAGTGGTAAAGGCAGGTTGGGGTCTCTGTGTGTGGTTTACTATGTATTTGAACTGCTGGGTTCGCAGAAGCTGGGGCTAACAGTGGGAGCTCCCCCCACTCCTCAGATTTGAACTGGCAACCTTTCAGTGAGGAACTTCAGCATCTCAGCGCTTGAACCCACTGCTCTAATTCTCAGAAGGGCTTGGCTCAACCTCTGGTTTCCTAGTAAAACAGAATTACTGGGTTCTGAATGACCCACTTGGAAAAGAGCGTTGCCAATAGAAAAAGTCTGGAAATAATAATAATAATAATAATAATAATAATAAAAATCTTGCCTGTCCCTCCTCAGGGTCTATTAATGTATATGCACTTTGGTATATGTTCCTTTCTTGTAGAAGCAGGACCTCACATTTGCATGTATTTAAACTGCTGGGTTAGCAGAAGCTGGGGCTAACAGTGGGAGCTCCCCCATTGTTATTTCATTTTATTTTATTTTAGTGGTTTTTATTATTTTATAATAATTTTATAATAATAATATAATATAATGTTATATTATATCATAATTTCAATATATTATAATGTCTATATATATACTATAATATAATAATTATGATATTAATACTAATGATATATGAATATTTCTTGATATATTAATATGTTAATATTAATGAAGTGTAATATATAGTAAATACAGCAAATAAATAAATAAATAATGTCGATTAGACTGTAGTTCCGCCTTTAGGTGCGGCCCTCCATAATATTTTTTGACTCTCGTGTGGCCCCTTGGAAAAAATAATTGCCCACCCCTGCCTGAGACAGAGCTTTCCAAACTGTGTGTCACGACACATTAATGTGTCGGCTGCAGTGTGTAAGTGCGTTGCGCAAATATTTATTTATTTATTTATTTCAAATATTTGTACCCTGCCCTTCTCAACCCGAGGAGGATGGGACCTGTCCCTAGGGTTGCCATATGTCCCTTATTCCAAGGGACGTCCCTTATTTTGGCCCTGAAATTTGTGTCCCGTTTTTTCAGGCCCTGTCCCTTATTATTGACTAACAGGACAGGACTGGGCAGGGTTGACCAGAGGAAGGCACGCACTGCGGTTTCCACGGCAATGCCTGCCCGGGGATTCCAACTCGCAGGGCAGGTTGACAGTCGCACGCTTGTGAGTGTGTGCCTAACTGCATCCCCGTTGGAAGGAAGAGGCGATACAGGACTTTTGCAAAGTACAGTAGACTAATTAACCGTTACCCAAGGGGAATGTTGGATCATGTTGGATAAAGATAGTTTCTGGTTGCTTGAATTGCTCTTAAAATAGGCCTAGCTGTGCATCCCAATACTATACGACACCATTAACTATTGACATAATAATGAAGATATACTGTCTTATAAAATTTATTTTATTTTAATGTTTGGACAGTGCACTTTTAAAGTCAGCAAAGTCAAGGACTAAATACAGATGGAGAAAATAAGGTAGTTCTGATAATATTTTTTCTGCATGACAAAACGTGCAGAAACATACCGTGTCCTGTTAAGAGGGTGTAAGTCAGTTTCTTTTTTGAGTTTCAATCATTATCTTATCCTGTTAATAAAACTATTTATACCTAACGTTTGAGTTTCAAGTTTTAATGAAGTGTCCCTTATTTTTGTGAAAAATCCCGTAAATGTCCCTTATTTCTTATATCAAAAAATAGCAACCCTACCCGTCCCATCAGGGCAGCTTACAGCCAGCAACGATTCGATGCCCCTATATACACAGAATAAAATACAATAATCTAAATATATAAAAATGTTTGTGTCATTGTTAGTGACTTAAAAATAACAAAACCACTGAACGCAGACACACCAAATTTGGCCAGCCTACTCTTGAAACGTTTGAGTTCAGTTATTGTTGTTGTTGATTTGAGCAGGGTACAGCACAGTTAAAATACATAGATTAAAAAATTAATATTAGTGAAACTTCAGTCTCAGAAGTCTGGCTTCTGATGCTTTCCTTCCAAGCGTTTTCCCGAAAGTTGCAGAAAGCACATCGATGCTGGAAAGCACTGGAAAGTCTTGGGTTTGTCTGTGTGTGAGAAAGCTGGGGATGGCTGAGGAAGTGAACATCTGTCCAATGGATTCTTTCCCAGCTGGAAAGTGCATCTGCAGATGTGATTGCTGGTGGTGGAAGGCGGGAGAGGAAACGGGAACCTTATGTTCTCTTTTCGGCATAGTGCAAAAGAAAAAAAATGACTCCTTGCTTTCGATTTTGGATGTTGGGGCGAACAACGCGTCGCCGAAAGGAATGACCATGAGCCAACATACAAAAAGTACATACAGCCTGGGATCTCTGACACTAATTTTGCATGTTTGTAGCTTAGATGGGGCAGAAGGGAGAGCAATAAAAAAGTTGGAATGAAGCGACGGAGGGGTTGCCTGGAATAGAGTCGGAGATTCAGGTCCAACGCAAAATGTTCAAGGTTACGGAAATGGAATGGCAGGTGCAGGCAGTAAACAAATATACAATTATAATATCACAATACCATTAGTAGTATTATATTGTATCAATGTATATACAATATATTATACCATACTCATACTATATTATATCATAATTATATTATACTACATTACAATATCATTATATTATAATATATTGACATTATAATATAATGTAACATTCTATTATATTATTATTATAAAATAATAAAATTATTTATTTAAATAAAATTATCCTCTACTAAATATTTTCATTACTCCTATAAAACTCAAATAACCCAAAATAAAGTAAAATAAAACATTATATATTACTATTTTGTACAATACCACTATACTGCAATATTGTTTGTAATATTACATGTAATATAAAATATATCATTATTTTATTGTTATATTGTATTTGTATTATATTGTATGACAATATTAAGCAGAACTGTATAATAATCAACAAGAAATGCCATGTAAATGCATCAAAATCAGAATATATTACCTATCACCCGACTCATAATTCATAGGAGTCTCCCATAAGTCCAAAATTAGGATCCCAATGTAAATGTAAATAGAAAAACAGCCAAAATGTTCAAATGAGGTCGAATACAGGCAGCGCGGCCTGGGCAAACTTGGGCCCACCCTCCCTCCCTCCCTCTAGGTGTTTTGCTTACAGGCTTCTGCGCAAGGGAGCTACTGGGCATGCGCGGAGGTTTTCGCGCATGTGCAGTTGCTCCTGCGCTCAACTTCAGCTCCGGAGCAACTGCACCTGCGTGAAAACCTCTGAGCGTGCACAGAAGCGGCGTCGGAGCGCACAAGGCCGGGGTAAAAAAGCAGGCAGCTGCAGCACTGTCTGAGGAACATCGGCAGGGCCAGGATGGCGCCCCATGCGGCCAGGATGGCGCCCCCTTCCCAGATGGCGCCCTAGGCGGCCGCCTACTTGGCCTATCTTGTAGGACCGCCCCTGGGTGCAGGCTGCATCCATATTGCAGAATTATAGCAGTTTGGCACCACTTTAACTGCCATGGCTCCATGCTATGGAATCATAGGAGGTGGAGTTTTGTGACCTCTCTTGTCGATGGACCAGTGAACCCATATGTTTGTGGAATAAAAATACAGCATTAGTCTATTTGAGCAGCTCTGTCTCTGTTTTAGCATCTCCCTCAAAAGATTCCTCAAAAGGTTCCTCAGGGGGCTATTCTCTCCCCCCTCTTATTTAACATCTATATGCAACCGCTTGCCCAGCTGGTGCGTAGTTTTGGGCTGGTGTGCCATCAGTACGCTGATGACACCCAGCTTATCTTGAAGATGGAGGGCAGCCTCGAATCCGTACCCGATAATTTCCATCGTTGCCTTGAGGCCGTCACTGGATGGCTGCGAGCCAGTAGGTTGAAGGTGAATCCGGCAAAGACGGAGATCCTGTGGCTGGGTCCTCCGGGCTGTAGGGATGTTCAGCTTCCAACCCTGGACGGCGTGACATTATGTCCGTCTCCCTCTGTTAAGAGCTTAGGAGTAACCTTGGACCCCCTGTTGTCGATGGAGGCCCACGTCTCCAGCGTCAGCAGGGTAGCATTTTTCCATCTTCGCCAGGCGAGGAAGCTGGCCCCCTATTTGTCCCGGCGCGACTTAGCCACAGTGATCCAAGCCACGGTCATCTCGAGGCTGGACTACTGTAACGCTCTTTACATTGGCCTTCCTCTGTCGGTAATCTGGAGACTCAAGCTGGTGCAGAACGCTGCAGCGCGACTCCTGGCAGGGGTTGGCCACCACATCACGCCAATCCTGCGCGAACTACACTGGCTCCCAATTGAATGCCGGATTGCCTTCAAAGTGTTAGTCCTGACTTTTAAGGCCTTACATGGTCTGGGGCCAGTGTACCTGCGGGACCGCCTTGTCCCATATCATCCCACCAGATCACTGCGCTCCGAAGAGCTAAACCTCCTGGTCATCCCAAATGTGAGGACCTACCATCTGTCCGCAACCCGGCGGCGGCTTTTTCTGTTGCAGCCCCTACCATGTGGAACGCACTGCCCGCCGGCATCCGTGCCACCCAGGGCCTCCTCCCGTTCAGGAGAGCAGTTAAGACATTGCTGTTCCAACAAGCCTTCAGAGTTAGCTAGACTGTAGCTCGCGCCGCCTAGCTGTCAGCCCACTGCGACACCATTTGTTGCTTCAACTGTTCTAATTGTAATTCCATCTTAATGGTATTACTGTGAGTTATTATGAGTTATCTGACAATTGTATTTTATGAATTGTTGTAAGTCACCCGTTTGGGGGGGGACAAAGACAAATAAATAAAAATAAATAAATAAATAAAAAATAAATAAAAGATTGTTAACGTTGGCCATGGCGAAACTCCTCTCGGACATCCATTAGGGCTTCACGGTGAGCAGATGTTCCATTCGCTCAGCTACAGTGAACCGATTCAACTGAAAAATAGTCCTGCCAATAAATATTATGCCAGGTTAACTTGTTTACTGGTTTCCGCTTGTTTGGGGAGATCTTTTGGATGCAGAACACACCACGCTGAGAAGCCACACAGACATTCCCAAGGGAATTTCCCTGACTCCTGTGCTTACGTATTGGGTTCAAATTGCAACAACGGTTGCCCAGAGCTGCACAACATTTTTTGGAGAGTATTGTTCAGATTCCCAATGGAGGTGTCCATCAATATAGCTGAAGGTGTCATCAAAAGGTACATCTTCACTGTTGAATTAATGCAGTTCGACACCACTTTAACTGTGTTGACTCAACGCTATGGGATGCTGGGAGTTGTAGTTTGGTATATATAGCTGATGCTCTCTCAGAGCCCTTTCTAACAACTAATGGAGTTAAGCAAGGATGTGTTCTTGCATCAATCCTATTTACAATCTTCTACACCATGATGCTCCAAAGGGCTATGGCAGGCCTCGAAGAAGAAGACGCAGGGCCGGATTAGCGGCCTGTGCGGCCCAAGGCCGCCCGGTCTAAACGCCACCCCGGGTGGGGCCTCCTGCAGGGGCGGGGCGTGGCATGGAGACTCACGTGGCTTCCCCCGCTGGAGACTCACGCGCCACTCCTTCCCTCAGTGAAGGGGAGGAGGTGCGCTGGTGCAAGTCGCGCGTGAGTCTCCAGCGCCACTCCTTCCCTCAGTGAAGAGGGGCGCTGGGAGAAGCAAGCCCGCCGCTAGGGGGGAACTGCCGCCCCCACTCGTGTTTGGGGCCGGGTGAGCAGGGGCGGTGGGGAAAGACGTGAGTCTCCCTAAGGGCAGGACTTCCGGCGGCGCCTTCTCCCTCAGTGAAGGGAGGGGGGCGGAACCGGTGAGAAGGAGAAGGCGCCGCTGGAAGTCCCGCCGCTAGGGCGACTCACGCGACTTCCCCCACCGCCGCCCCACTCGTGTTTGGGGCACGGGCGAGCAGGGGGGCGGTGGGGAAAGCCGCGTGAGTCTCCCTAAGGGCAGGACTTCCGGCGGCGCCTTGTGCGTCAGGCTGGTTCCGCCCCCTCCCTTCACTGAAGGCAGGAGGGGCGGAGCCGCTGCCGGCGTGACGCACAAGGCGCCGTCGGAAGTCCCGCCTTTAGGGAGACTCACGCGGCTTCCCCCGTCGCCGCGCTCGCACCGGCGCACCTCCTCCCTTCACTGAGGGAAGGAGTGGCGCCCGTCGCGTCAATCGCCCTAGGGGCGGCAGGACTTCCCCCCGGCTCCTTGTCCCGCGGGCGGGTGCCACTCCTTCCTTCACCCCTTCCTTCAGGGCCGGAAATGCCTCCCCCAAAATCCGCCGCCCGAGGCCATGGCCTAGTCTGGCCTTATGGGTAATCCGGGCCTGAGAAGACGGCATATATATCCGCTATCGTACTGATGGCAGCTTGTTCAACTTAAAACGTCTGAGGGCTCGCACTAAGACTCTAAACTATCTAGTCCATGAGCTTCTTTTTGCCGACGATGCTGCCCTTGTCGCCCATTCAGAAGCAGCCCTGCAGCGCCTCCCATCCTGCTTTGCAACAGCTGCAGAGCTGTTTGGGCTGGAAGTCAGCCTGAAGAAAACGGAAGTCCTCTACCAGCCCACACCACAGGAAGAACACCATCATCCCCATGTCAGCATAGGTGCCCAGATTTGGACACAGTATTCCAGGTGTTGTCTAACCAAGGCAGAATAGATCATGGGTAGCATGACTTCCCTGGATCTGGACATTAGACTCCTATTGATGCAGGCCAAAATCCCAATATCTAGCCACGGGATGAACATTTGAGGCCTTCAGCTTCCTGGATTAAAGACGGAGCTTGAAACAGGTGGCTGGCAGAGCGGAGAAGTTGGGAGATGCGATGGCACGCAGCTGTGCCATCCAGGAAATTGTAAATCCGAGGAAACAATTTTGCGTTTTGGAAGTAAGCTTCCATGACAGCCGCAGCCGGCTTGCTGCACAAAGAGGCAATTCACCGGAGGAGACCCAGCCAGAAAACACGAGCGGCTTGCCGTAGAGCATGCTGGGAGAAATCTGAGCACAAACAAAATTTATTTGTTTACTTGTTTGTTTGTTTGTTTAAAGCACTCGGATGCCAATCATTTGCTGAAATTACAAGGGCGGGTCAGTAAGTCCATAACTTTTTGAATTTCCCGCCTCTTAGCTGAAAGGACAACACTGCTCCTGTCAACAGGCACCTGTCAGTTGACTCCTGTCAAAATTTGAACAAGCTGCGTCATTTAGTTTGTGTTTGACAGCCATTGATAGCAGACTACCACGTGGTTTGAGGAGAAAATGGAAAAAAGTGAATTTTGTGTGCTCATTAAGCATTTTTTTGCGGGAAAAAACCCATCCTCTAAAACCAAGGCTAAGCTTGACAAATACGATTGGGACTCTGCACCATTAATTTCAATGGTAAAAAGTGGTTGACTGAATTTCGATGTGGCCGTACAAGCACGGAAGATACCAACGTTCTGGACGCCCAGTTGAGGTCTCTACACCCGAAACAATTGAAAAAATTCATGATATGGTCTTGGCCGATCGAAGATTGAAAGTGCGAGAGATCGTGGTAGCCATAGGCATCTCACATGGCTCAGTGGTTTCAATTTTAAATGATCACTCGGGTCTGAGAAAGTTTCCGCAAGATGGGTGCCGCGTTTGCTCACAATCAACCACAAATGCAATCGTGTGACAATTTCGCAGGAGTGTTTGGCGTTGTTCAACCGCAATATGGATGGGGTTTTGCGCTGTTTCGTAACCGTGGATGAAACGTGGATCCACCACAACACACCAGAGACCAAACAGCAGTCAAAACAGTGGTTTTCTCAGGGTGAATCGGTGCCAAAGAAGGCCAAGGTGGGTTAGTCAGCCAATAAAGTCATGGCGACCGGTTTTTGGGATGCACGCCGTATAATCCACATTGACTCCCTTCAAAAGGGTAAAACAATCAATGGCGAATATTATGCCAACTTATTGGGCTGATTTAATGATATTGGGGGGGGACGACCGCATTTGGCCAAGAAAAAAGTTATTTTGCACTTGGACAATGCAAGGGTGCACACATATGCAGTTCCCATGGCAACAATCCATGAATTGGGATACGAATTGCTCCCTCATCTGCCCTATTCTCCGGATTTAGCCCCAAGTGACTATTTCTTGTTTCCAAACCTGAAGAAATAGCTCGGCGGAAAGAGATTAGACTCCAACAATGAAATCATCTCACAAACAAATACCTATTGTGATGACCTCGACAAATCTTAGTTTTTGGAAGGGATAAAAAAAATTGGAGAAACGTTGGACAAAGTGTGTAGAGCTCAGAGGAGACGACGTTGAAAAATAAAATGATTTGTTAATCCAAAAACCCGTGTTTCATTCAAAAAGTCACAGACTTATTGACCCGCCCTCGTACTTTGGAGCAGGTCAAAGCAAAGGGTGCAACACTGAGGGGCTTTCATGTTGCATGTTTTTGGAGGCTCCTCTGAAGTGGAGATTTGACCAAGGGATCCTGGTGATTTTGGCCAGGCTCCGTAAGACTAGATAGTGATGCTTTTAGTGATTATGAAAATAAAAAATAGAAACACAGCCATTTGGCAAGCTTGTTCTCTAAACTCATGACCTTTCTTGGCTGCTGTTGAGGACCCGGTGTACCTCCCGGATTCATTCCCCTCCAGTCCCAAGGAAATGACTTAATGGTTATTGATATTTATTCATGTACCACACGGTCCCTAGGACTAGACTTTCTGTGCGGGATCCAACATGAGGCAGAAGTTTCCCTGAGCACAGCCGAAGACTTTGCACAACACAGACAAGGAAAAGATGGGTTGGATAAGCAGCAAAGGAAGCGTATTCGACTTTTGAGCAAAGGGCGAGCAAACGGTAGCTCTCCAGATGTTGTCAGACTCCCATTTCAAGAGTATCAGAAGGGGAGGGGTAGGCTAATGGTAGCACAACGAAAACAAGTGAAACCGCAAGTGGAGGACACTATGCAGACTCACAGAAAATAGCAATAGATCATACTAGTTGTGAAGGCGTGGCTGATGCCACCTGTGTATAAGACTTTAAGTTGCAAAGTTTAAACTATTGGATTATGTTTCAGCTAGTCTGTTTAGTGTTGTTAAGTTTTGGTTGCATTGATTGGTTCTTGAGAGCTGTCAATCATCGTTAAGTTTGTTTTTCCTCCCCCTTGAGACTTTGGAAATCTAGCTTTCTCTTTAGATTTTGCCTGCATCTCTACAGAAGAGGACGTGTTAGAGGGTTTGCCAGCCAGGCCTCAGTCAGGCATTCTCTAGCATCAATTCTTCATATCTTGGATTCATTCTGCATATCCAGCACACCTGGATGGGACTGTGGAATCTCAAGCGCCTTCAACTAGTCATTTGGCACCAAGAGGAAGGCTCTGTGCCTTCAATATAGGTCATTTGACTGGGGCTAAGAGAGTTCTCACCTCAAAGCCATTAAGAGAGAGAATTTGGAAAGCCATCCGGCTGAAAGCTTCCTGGACCCAAACAACTAAAGAACTGTAATGTATATTTTCTTTTACCCCTGTTTGGAGAACCAAGTTTAGTACTTCTATAAGATAACTCCTTTTGTGAACAATAAAGCCTGTTTGGGTTGTCTAGAGTGACTGGTTTGGTCCTTGGGAGTTCCAGTTCTCTATGGGAAGGCAAGAAGAAGTCCCCTGGGAAGAGATGTCACGTCCTTGTTCCTATTCTAAGCCAAGGACCCCAGGCGCGTCTTCACACTAGTGTTTATCTCATAATAAATATCCATAAATGTACACGAATCAAATGCAAGCACAAATACAAAAGGGGGGTGACACACGCATGTAAGGCCCGTATATCAGATACAACGTCCTGGTCCCATATACGACATAAGTGAGCTAGGCAGGCCCGGATTACCCATAAGGCCAACCTAGGCCATGGCCTAGGGGTGCAAGCCGAGGGGCAGGCCCGGATTACCCATAAGGCCACCCTAGGCCGTGGCTCACGTCTCCAGCGTCAGCAGGGTAGCATTTTTCCATCTTCGACAGGCGAGGAAGCTGGCCCCCTACTTGTTCCAGCACGACTTAGCCACAGTGGTCCAAGCCACGGTCATCTTGAGGCTGGACTACTGTAACGCTCTGTACATTGGCCTTCCTCTGTCGGTAATCCAGAGACTCAAGCTGGTGCAGAACGCCGCAGCGACTCTCTGGCGAGGGTCCCGATTGGCCACCACATCACGCCAATCCTGCGCTAACTGCACTGGCTCCCAATAGAATGCCGGATTACCTTCAAAGTATTAGTCCTGACTTTTAAGGCCTTACATGGTCTGGGGCCAGTGTACCTGCGGGACCGCCTTGTCCCATACCATCCCACCAGATCACTGCGCTCCGAAGAGCTAAACCTCCTGGTCATCCCAAATGTGAAGACCTACCATCTGTCCGCAACACACCGGCGGGCTTTCTCTGTTGCAGCCCCTACCCTGTGGAACGCACTGCCCGCCGGCATCCGTGCCACCCAGAGCCTCCTCCCGTTCAGGGGAGCAGTTAAGACATTGCTGGTCCAGCAAGCTTTCGGGGTTAACTAGACTGTAGCTCGCGCTGCCTAGCTGACAGCCCACTGCGACTCCATCTGCTGTTTCAACTGTTCTAGTTGTAATTCTATTCTAATGGTGTTACTGTGGTTTATGAGATATCTGTCAATTGTATTTTACGAACTGTTGTGAGTCACCCTGAGCCGGGGGGGGGGGGGGAGACAAATGCGAAAAAAAAAATAAATAAATAAATAAAAAAAATATAAAGTTCGTGAAGATGTGGGCAAAAGCCCTAGAGGCTTGATAACAGTTCCGTATTACTCACGAAGAGGCAGGGAAACCAGGGAAAAGGGAGAAGGCCGAGCGTGGTCGCTGAAGGTGAATCCGCTCCAGAACGCTGTGGCCACGTCACGAGGGCAAGACTGCAAGCGCCGGCACCGCCGCGCTCAAACCACGTCACCGGGAAGCGACTGGTGGCGCAGGGGAAAGCGTCATCGATGTTGGTAAACAAACCCGTACATCATAAACCAAATAGTGTCGTAAAACTTCATGATGTTTATCAATGAACAGCGACTGGGTCCACAGAGGGGAAAAGTTCAATGGCGAGCATCAGGGCTGGATGGAGAGCCGCGACCTTGCCGAACGGCTTGTATCCAGCCCCATGGATTTACACCAGTGATGTAACTAGCAGTATTCGCCTTGACTCTGTTTGTCCAGCAACGCGCCCCGAAGAAGTGCCCCCCCAGGCACGAAAACGGCAAATGATTACTGGCGCCTTTATGGACTTCCAAGCTGTTCAGCAAGGTCCCGGCTCTCCATCCTGCCCTCTCCATCCATGCCCGCAAGCGGCCCCGCATGAGCGGCGAACAGGCGGGGGAAGTCCCGCCCCCTAGGGCGTCTGACGTGGCTTCCCTCCACCTCCTCCTCGCTCACGTCGGCCCTGCCCCTCCTCACATCGCCCCCCCCCCGAGATCAATTACAATTTTTTAAAAAAAATTGGGGGGGTCCGGGCCGGCCGCCCCCCATGGGTGCCTCCCTAGGCTGTGGCCTAGGGTGGCCTTATGGGTAATCCGGGCCTGCCCCTCGGCTTGCACCCCTAGGCTATGGCCTAGGTTGGCCTTATGGGTAATCCGGGCCTGCCTAGCACTACATGCAGGACTCTGCTGCCATGCCAGAAACACGAATGCCTCCATTGCAAAACACTGGGAAAGTTCAACCTGTAGGTGTAAGTCAAAAGAATTCCAGCCTGGTTTGGAAACAAACAAAAAAAAGGACACACACAAACACACACAACTGCACATTTCCAGACACTTCTGTTAGCAAGTCTCCTTTTGTTGGCACCACCGACCAACCTAGCCGGTGGCTTGGCTTGCATGTCTCAGCTGGAGGTGCCTGGCTCTTCGAGGCCGTGTCTACGTTGTGACTAGTCTTTGTGGGGAAATGGTTGTGATACGGAGTAGATTTGAATGTGCTCCACGATGCAGGTCGACCACCCTCCCTTCCTCCCCTGGAGTAAAAGGATTAAGACCAGGCCTAATCTGGCAAACAGGACCATGGTAACCTCGCAGGGGAAATAACCCTTGGAATGTCAGCAGCTTCGTTTCCAAGAAGCAGAACAGAACACGGCAGCCTTCTCCTTTGGGCACGTCCCTCAAAACGCCCACACCTTCGCTTCTAAACGGGGGTTGAACTCGATGAACTTGAACAAGGCTTGTTTTCGTCTGCAGGTGGGGTGACCTGACCAGCCACTGCTCCACCAAGGTCCACTGTTTATATCTCCTTGATCATGGCAATTTCTATACTTTGGCAAGGACATGGACGCAGCATGACCCCGGAAAGACGCTTACGCTCTGCCCGCGATCAGGCTTAAATGCACTATCTGTACGATCCAGCTCTTCAAAGAAGGTAAGAGCCTCGGCATGGAACGGTGCTCAGGGAAGTCGGAACCATTGAGTCACAGCGTTGGAAGGGACCCCGTGGGTTAGGAGGCTCAACTCAATGCAGGGCCACCAATGACAGCAGGCCGGGGCAAATGTTCTCACTTGGGGGCCGTATGCTGGCACTCCCTGCTAGGTGGACTGGCTTCCCGGGGAAGGGAGGGAGGGGGAGGGGAGGGAGGGGGAGGGGAGGGAGGGGGGAGGGGGGAGGGAGGGAGGGGGGGGGGGGGGAGGGGAGGGGGGGGGGGGGGGGGGGGGGGAGGGGAGGGGAGGGGAGGGGAGGAAGGGAAGAAAGGAAGGAAGGAAGGAAGGAAGGAGAAAGAGGGAGAGAAGGAAGGAGGGAGGGAAGGAAGGAAGGAGAAAGAGGGAGAGAAGGAAGGAGGGAGGGAAGAGGGAAGGAAAGACAAAAAGGATGGAAGGAAGAAAGGAAGAAAGGAAGAAGGGAAAGAGGAAGGATAAAGAGAAGTAAGAGAGGGAGGGAGAGAATGATGGATGGAAGGGAGGGAGAGGAAGGAAGGAAGGAAGGAAGGAAGAAGGAAGGGAGGGAGGGAGGAAGGAAGGGAAAGGAAGGAAGGAAAGGAAGGAAGGGGAAAGGAAGGGAAGGAAGGAAGGAGAAAGAGGGAGAGAAGGAAGGAGGGAGGGAAGAGGGAAGGAAAGACAAAAAGGAAGGAAGGAAGGAAGAAAGGAAGAAGGGAAAGAGGAAGGATAAAGAGAAGTAAGAGAGGGAGGGAGAGAATGATGGATGGAAGGGAAGGAAGGAAGGAAGGAAGGAAGAAGGAAGGGAGGGAGGGAGGAAGGAAGGGAAAGGAAGGAAGGAAAGGAAAGGAAGGAAGGGGAAGGAAGGGAAGGAAGGAAGGAGAAAGAGGGAGAGAAGGAAGGAGGGAGGGAAGAGGGAAGGAAAGACAAAAAGGAAGGAAGGAAGGAAGGAAGAAAGGAAGAAGGGAAAGAGGAAGGATAAAGAGAAGTAAGAGAGGGAGGGAGAGAATGATGGATGGAAGGGAGGAAGAGATGAAGGAAAGAAGGAAGGAAGGAAGAAGGAAGGAAGGGAGGAAGGGAAGGGTGGAAGGAGAAAGAGGGAGAGAAGGAAGGAGGGAGGAAAGAGGGAAGGAAAGACAAAAAGGAAGGAAGGAAGAAGGGAAAGAGGAAGGATAAAGAGAAGTAAGAGAGGGAGGGAGAGAATGATGGATGGAAGGGAGGGAGAGATAAAGGAAAAAGAAAAAAGTCACGGACTTATTGACCTGCCCTCATAATCCTCTCCTGATGAAACCTTGCCAAGAAAGCCCCGTGATAGCTCTCCATAGGTCAGAAACAAAGTCACCACGACAAAGTGACTCCCCTTGCACCTCCCTTTCCCAAAAACTTCCTTGAACCTGATGCATATTCTCCTATAATGTCGGACCAGAATGCTGCATATACACTAAAGCCTTTGTCCTCACATCGCACTGTCCCCATGCTTGACCTTTGCTTTGGTTTCTTCCCTTAACTCTCCGATCAATCCATACGCCTGCTGTAGGTGCAGAGAAAATCTTGGCTGGCTGCAGAGGGAATAAAAATAGTTGCCGCAAGCTCTGTGTTTTGCAATCTGCTGCGCAGCTCCGCCGCTTTGCTCGGTGCTCTGTTTCGACAGGACCGAGGCCAACAAGGTGGGCTTCTCTAGCATCGCTGGGACTTTTCTATCTCCCATCAATAGTTGCCTCTCCTTGGCGGTGGCTCCCGTGGGCGTTTCGCCTGGAGAGGAGGCAAGACCTTGGCACAACGGTGGCACGGCAAAGCTCTACGGCTCGCCGTTCTGATCTTGGCTTGTGCCGAAGACTCGAGATGCTACAACAGAGAGAAGGAGCTTGACGTACTTGGCATCGGCTGGGGTGAGACAATGAAACTTGATTTCCTTTCAAGGTCAAGGGTTGTCCAAGCACAGTAGAAGCAAATTAATGGAGGCAAATTAAGCGGCCGCCTCAAGGCGCCATGTGGGCTAGGGGCGCATTCGGCCGTGGCCGCCATTGCTGCGGGCCGACGTGCGGGTGCGACTCCAGGTGGATGGTGACGCAAAGCACACTCCACGAGGCCAAAAAGGAAGAAGTTTTGCAGCCGGGGCGGAGCCTCCCGCCTCCGGCTGCAAAACACCCTCCGTTTTGGTCTCCTGGAGGGCGTTTTGCATCATCATCCGCTTGGTGTCGCGCCCGCGCGAATGGCGCATGCGCCGAATTTGCTGGCCCTGTGCATGCGCACACAGGTGAGCATGTGCGAAGCTGGCCCTACGCATGTGCAGAACTAGCTGGCCTGCGCATGTGCGCACCGGTGCATCACCGGCGCGCATGCGCACGGAGAGTGATGGGGCGCCAAAAGGTTTGCATACCATTTGAAATTACCTTTGTCTGGCTCTGAGTAGATGGCACTTGAATAGAGCATAGATTTTGGGGTATCAACTCGACATTGGAGGGTAATGGAGTCTCCTTCTCTGGAGCTTTTAGAGCAAAGGTTCTATCACAGGAATGGGCCAACTTGGACCCTGCAGGTGAGTTGGAGTCCACCTCCCATCATTCCTAACAGCCTCAGGCCCCTTCATTTCCCCCTCAGCCGCTTAAGCTGAGTGCTGGGCCCATAACCAATGCTTAAGCGGCTGAGGGGGGAAAGGAAAGGGCCTGAGGCTGTTAGGAATGGTGAGAGTTGAAGTTCAACACACCTGCAGGCAGGCCCGGATTAACACTTTTTGCGCCCTAGGCCAAAGTTTGGAATTAGAGCACAAGAGAGCCAACCTTCCGCCACCTCCAAGGTCCCCATTCCCACCGGCTGAAAGCTCCGAGAGCAGTGCTCTGAAGGTCTCCTCGGAGTCGGGAGGCTTGGGAGAAAGAGCAAGCAAGTGCAAACTCACTCCAAAGACGCGCACGAGAGAGAGAGAGAGAGCGTGCACAAGAGAGAGAGAGCGTGAGAGAGCGCACGAGAGCAAGAGAGAGAGTGCGTGAGAGAGAGAGAGAGAGTGCACGCACAAGAGAGAGAGAGCACATGCGCGAAAGAGAGTACACGAGAGAGAGCGCGTGCAAGAGAGAGAGAGCATGCAAGAGAGCAAGAGAGAGAGCAAGAGAGAAAGAGAGAGAGCGCGGTAGAGTGAGAGCGCGAGAGCGTGCGAGAGAGCCCGAGAGAGAGAGAGAGAAAGAAAGAGCACGCGAGAGAGAGCGCGCGTGAGAGAGAGCGAGAGAGAGCTAGAGAAAGAGCAAGCAAGAGAGAGAGCGAGAGAGAGTGCGCGCAAGAGAAAGAGCAAGAGAGAGAGAGAGCGCGAGAGAGAGAGAGAGAGAGCTAGAGAGAGAGCACGCGCAAGAGAGCGAGAGAGCACACAAGAGAGAGCGAGAGAGAGCACAAGAGAGAGAGAGCAAGAAAGAGAGCGCGAGAGAGAGAGCAAGAAAGAGCACTAGAGAGAGAGCGCGTGAGAGAGAGAGCAAGAGATTGCTAGAGAAAGAGCAAAAGAGAGAGAGCGCGGGAGAGCGAGAGAGAACTAGAGAGAGAGCACGCGCAAGAGAGCGAGAGAGCACGCAAGAGAGAGCGAGAGAGAGCACGAGAGAGAGAGAGCAAGAAAGAGAGAGCGCGAGAGAGAGCAAGAAAGAGCACGCGAGAGAGAGCACGTGAGAGAGAGAGTGAGAGAGAGCTAGAGAAAGAGCAAAAGAGGGAGAGCGCGGGAGAGAGAGAGAGCAAGAGAGAGAGCGAGAGAGAGAGCTAGAGAGAGAGCACGCGCAAGAGAGCGAGAGAGCACGCAAGAGAGAGCGAGAGAGAGCGTGAGAGGGAGAGAGCACGAGAGAGAGGGAGCACGCACGAGAGAGAGAGAGAGCGCGAGAGAGGGACAGAGGGGACGAAGCAGAGACTTTGCTGAGAGAAGGAGCGAGGAGGGGCATGAGAAAGGGGGAAAGAGGGGCGCAGACCAGTTTTGGGTTTTTTTGGTCCGTGATCTGTGCCCCCCCCCCCCCCGCTTGTGCCTTATGGGTAACCCGGGCATGCCTGCAGGGTCCAAGTTGGCCCGTTCCTGCTCTCTCAAGAATGCTCTGATTGTGTTTTCTCACATCACAGACTCGGGTTGGACTGGATATGCTCTCTTGCTTTCCTTTGATCAGATATTCATTTGAGATGCTCGCTTTGCACCCTAAGGCTGTCTTTCCATTAGCGACATGTGTTTGCATCACTTACGCTGCTCATGTGGATAAACTATTCATAAAACTATAGCATTATCGAGTTGAAGGAGACCTCAAGAGCCATCCAGTCCAACCCTGCAGCGCAACAAAATACTCTACTCCAGTGTTTCTTAAGATTATTATTATTATTATTATTATTATTAACTCCAGATAATAAACAATCATGGACAGCTAATCACCTCTCAATAAAAGATTCCCCCAGGCAGTAACAAGCCACACCTAAAAACTGTCAGGCCATCAAATGCTAATCAAGATGTGGGTGATGTGATATAGATGTGGGAGAAACGGCAGGAGATAATGCTTCTAAAACATGGCCATACAGACCGAAAGACCTACAACAACCCAGTGATTTCGGCCATGAAAGCCTTCGACAATACATTTTTCCAAGTTTTTTTATGATAGTTTGTTTATTTAGTTATTTACTAGCTGTACCCGGCACGCGTTGCTGTGCCCTATTTAGGAGATGCGAGAAAGTCTGAGTATGTAAGGGTTGGAATTGATGTTACTTATGGTCTTGGTGGGGTCATGGCTGTGTCGTTGTGGGTTGTTCTGGTGGGTGGGATGTTGAAGTCCTGTGGAGTTGTCGGTGTGTGGTGTTCATGGCGTTCTGCAGAGCTTGTGAATATACAATGTTTTTTGTCTTTCCGTCTGCTGTGGTGATGTAGAGGTTCTGTGGTTTCCCAACTCTGGAGCACGCTACGTAGAGTTGTCTGTGGGAGAAGCATTCTGTAGATTTGTAGTGTTTGTCCTTGAGCCTTGTTTATGGTGATGGCAAAAGCTAGTGTAGTGCAGTGTCTTTCTGTTCTGGCATTTGTTCTGCCCTTTTTGTGTGATGTATGTAGCGTTGCGAGTGTGTCGTCCGATGCTGTTCTTTTAGGAGGCATGGCTTGTCTTTTTGGGTCAGCTTATGCCTGTGTGGAAGGAAGGAATGGCATACAAATGGGTTGAGCAGTAGACGCAAGGTTGTGTTATGTGCGTATTGTGTTGTGTGTAGGTATTACTTTTGTGTTATTCTGGGGGTATGTGTTTGTCAGTGGTGCCTGTGTCCCTGGTGCCCTATTTGTCTCCTTCCTAGATCTTGGCCTTGTCAGTTTAACCCTCAAACTCCAACTGACTAAACTGAAATCACTCAGCATTCTAATCTAGCCTTGGCTGGCTTTGCCCACCGTTACTATGGTAACTGATGTTGGCCAATGGGTTCCGCTGGCGGCCGCAGAGGATGCTGGGAAATGTAGTTTTTTAATCGTTGTTTTGGGGGCCTTCTAGGTTTTGGGGGGGGGAGTTTCTTTGATAAAAACCTTCCTTGCCTGAGGCCTATTTTTGTTGGCAAGTTTGGTGTCTCTGCCTTGTAAGGTTTCTCCGCCTAGGACGGTCGTTCGATGACGACTCTTCCTTTATATATATAGATTATTTGTTCTTATATACAGCTCCTTCCAGCGGGCTCAGGGCGGTTTACATAAAAACATATAGCGCAATCACAGTTTAATACAGCAGCAATAAAGTCTAAAAGTCTAAAAACATAACTACACCTAAAACAAGCATCGACATAGCAATTACAAATACATTCCAAGAAGCACTAACTCAAGGGCCAGCAAGGTTGAAGGCTTGCCTAAATAGAGCTGTCTTGCAAGCTCTCCGAAATGGGCCCAACTCCTTAATAGCGCGGACCTCATCCGGCATGAAATTCCATGAAGATGGTGCTGCCACAAAGAAGGCTCGCGATCGTGTCGTCAACAGCCGACAGGACTGGATCGAGGGGACTACTAGGAGGTTCTGTTCACAGTGATCTCGGGGGAACATATGGGGTAAGGCGGTCCCTCAGGTACACCGGCCCTAGACCATACAAGGCCTTAAAGGTCAAAACCAGCACCTTGAAAACAATCCGGTACTCGATTGGTAGCCAGTGCAGTTGCTGTAAGATAGGTGTTATATGCTCTCGTACCGATGCTCCCACCAATAGTCGAGCCGCAGCATTCTGCACCAGCTTGAGTTTCTGGATTGCTGTCAAGGGAAGGCCAATGTAGAGGGCGTTACAGTAATCCAGCCTCGAGATTACTGTCGCCTGGATCACCGTAGCCAGGTCGCCTCTGGATAAGTAGGGAGCCAGCCGCCTAGCCTGTCGCAGGTGGAAAAATGCGGACTTGCATACCGTGGAGATTTGTGTCTCCATCGATAGCAACGGGTCCAAATGGACCCCCAGGCTCTTTACAGAGGACGACGGGCTTAAAGGCTCGCCATCCAGGGTAGGTAGCTGGCATCCACTCAATCCAGTGCGACTCAGCCATAGGATCTCCGTCTTCGACGGGTTCACCTTCAACCGGCTAGCCCGCAGCCATCCAGTCACGGCTTCAAGGCATTGGTGGAAGCAATCGGGTACGGTCTCCGGCCTGCCCTCCATTCTCAGCACCAGCTGGGTGTCATCAGTGTACTGATGGCACTCCAGACCGAAATCGCGAACCAGCTGGGCCAGTGGGCGCATGTAAATGTTAAACAATAGTGGGGACAGGGTGGCACCCTGGGGGACCCCACATGTTAATGGGAGTCTCCCGGACACCATCCCTCCCACCTCCACTCGTTGTCCTCGATCTTGGAGGAAGGAGGCCACCCATTTAAGGACAGTCCCCCCTATCTCCCGTCACGGCTAAACGGTGGGTTAACAGCGCGTGGTCTACAGCAGGGCTGTCCAACAGGCAGCCCGCGGGCTGTATACAGCCCCCCAGCCTGTTGGACATGGCTCCCGCTACCCTCCGCTACCCTCCTGAAATTGTTTTTTTTAAAAATATTTTTTTTTAAAAAATGGCGCCCGGGGGGAGGGAGGAGGCGGGGCAGGGAGGAGGAAGGGAGCCAGCTCCTCCTCCCTGCACCGACCCCTCTGTCCCTCTCTCCGCCCCGCCGCTGCGATCCGGTTCGCAGCGGCGGGGGAAGGGGGGGAGGAGGAGGAATCATCCCTTCCTCCTCCTCCTCCTTCCCGGCGCTGCTGGTGTCCCGATCGCTGCAGCACCGGGGAAGGAGGAGGAGGAGAGTGGCTCACGGGGGAAGCGAGCGCCCGGTTCTTGCTTCCCCCGCGAGCCATCCAGGCCTGTGGGAGAGCTTTCGCCCGGCTCCTGCGTCCCTTTGACCAGAGGGACGCGAGAGCCGGGCGAAAAGCCTCCCGCAAGCCTGGATGGCTCGCAGGGGAAGCGAGCGCCCTCCTCACGGCTTCGCCCTCTCCCCCAAAGTGTCACAACAGCTGTTGTGATGCTTTGGGCGAGGGGGCGGAGCCGCGGAAGGCTCCCCGTGGCTCCTCCTTCTCTCCCAAAGCGCTTTGGGAGAGAGGGCGGAGCTGCGTGGCCGGGGGCGTGGCCGGGGGCGTGGCTGAGGCGTGGCTGGTTGCGTGGCCGAGTGGCCGGCCCCCAAGTGATCACTCACCAAAAGTCCGGCCCTTGGGCTGGCAGAAGTTGGACAGCCCTGGTCGACAGTATCGAATGCTGCCGTGAGATCTAACAACACGAGCAGTGCTGATAGAACCAATTAGGAAATGATATTGGTAACCCAGGAACAAACATCATGTTACATAGTGTAATCTGTGCTTTCAGGTCATGGCTGACGGAGAACCGCCGATGAACGCTCTGCAAGGATGCCTCCTTCCGGATGAGAACTCCTCCCTCTCCGCCTGCCCCAAGGAGGCTTGGCTTGAGCCTGCCTTCACCTTGGCGGCCAGGACCCGGGTGGTGGTCACCAGCTGCTTCTTCGTGGTGGCGGCCTGCAGCAACTCGGTGGTTCTGTACAGCGTGACCCGGAAGAGGCGCAAGTCCCATGTCCAGCTGCTCATCCTCAGCTTGACCGCGGCTGACCTGCTGGTGACCACCATCGTGATGCCTCTGGACGCCGTATGGAACATCACCATCCAGTGGTACGCCGGAGACAGCCTCTGCAAGCTCCTCAACTTCCTCAAGCTCTTTGCCATGTACTCGGCTGCCCTGGTACTGGTGGTCATCAGCTTGGACAGGCATGCGGCCATCCTTCGGCCGTTCTCCTTTGCAAGCTCCAGTCGCCGCAATCGGGTCATGCTCTGTGTGGCCTGGGTGCTCAGCATCTTGCTGGCCTCTCCGCAGGTAAGAAAGATACAGAATGGGGGGCGATGCCCTGGCTCGACGGCAGTCTGTGTGAAAAAGATCGTGGAGTCCTCATGAACGACAAGTTAAACATGAGCCAACAATGTGATGTGGTGGCTTAAAAAGCCAATGGGATTTTAGCACGCATCAATAGTGGTATAGCAGGGGTGCTCACACTTTTTCAGCATGGGGGCTACTGATTAAAAAACCAAGTCCCAAAGATCACCTGCCCAGAAATGTAAAACGTATAACTATTTTCTTATTTATTTATTTATATTTATTATTCATTTTTATGTACCGCTCCTTCCAGCAGGCTCAGGGCAGTTTACATAAAATGAAGTTATAAAACATCAACATTTCAATTTAATAACAACAATATAAAACAGAGCATAAAAATACATCCAACCACCCCATTTCTCCCACACTGCCATATTACCACACATATTATCAGCCAGAAAGTAAGAAGAGAGGCTGTTGAACTGCACGGCCATTTAATATGAAGGTCAACAAAGGGGCATGCAAAAATACATCCAACCACCCCACATTTATCCCACACTTTTTGAACTGCAAGGCCATACTACCAAGGTAAACAAAGGGGCATGCATATCCAACCACCCCATTTCACACTGCCATAACCAAAAGAAGAAGAGAGGCTTTTGAACTGCAAGGCCATTTAATACTCAAAGGGGCATGCAAAACATCCACATCCAACTGCCATACTACCACACATTTAAGAAGAGAGGCTTTTGAACTGCAAGGCCATTTAATACTCAGCAAGGTAAACAAAGGGGCATGCAAAAATACATCCAACCACCCCATTTCTCCCACACTGCCATATTACCACACATATTATCAGCCAGAAAGTAAGAAGAGAGGCTGTTGAACTGCAAGGCCATTTAATACTCAGCAAGGTAAACAAAGGGGCATGCAAAATACATCCAACCACCCCATTTCTCCCACACTGCCATACTACCACACATATTATCAGCCAGAAAGTAAGAAGAGAGGCTTTTGAACTGCAAGGCCATTTAATACTCAGCAAGGTAAACAAAGGGGCATGCAAAAATACATCCAACCACCCCATTTCTCCCACATTTCCATATTCCCCAACATATATTTCTCAAGGAACAAAGCAAGCAGAGAGGCTTTGGACCTAAAATGCCATTTTTAAACATTAAAAATAAACAAAGAGACATGCCACAGAACAATCAAGCACCCACCCCAAAGTAGAAAGACCGACCTTTGAGATGCGATAAGGAAATGACCCCAAAGCATCCTTCTTCTTCTCCTCTGTCGTTGCTCCTATTTCCACGCCGCCAGCATGCGTGCCACCTCCAAGAGCTCACGAGAAGTCCGAGAGGCAGAATGGGCGCTTCTGCGCATGTGCGCGGGGCCAGCCATGCATCGCGTCATCCAGGCCCGCCCCCTTTGGTCTCCTACGACTCTGAGTGGCGGGAGAAGGACGGAGGGAGGAGGAGGAATCCAAAAGAGGGGGCCCATTCTGCCTCTTGGACTCTGGAGCTTTTGGAGGCGGCGCGCGAGCGGGGAGGAGCAACAATGGAGGACTTCTTTGCAGCGTGCAGGGGCGCGTGAAGAGGACCAACAGCAAAAAAACCTGGTCAGGGGTCTGAAGATCACCAGGATGAGGCCTGAAGATCACCCTGGTGATCGAGATCACCATTCTGAGCACCCCTGTGGTATAGTTTCTGGGTACAGGGAAGTCATGATACTCTATTCTGCCTTGGTTAGACCAGTGTTTCCCAACCGTTTTTGAGCCGCGGCACACTTTTTACATTTGCAAAATCCTGGGGCACACCACCAATCAAAATGACACAAAATGACACTCTAACACAGTAATACATATAGTTAATATGTTTCTAAATGTATTTATACACTCAGTGTGAAACCTGGGCCTGTTTCGATGAACACAACATAGATATCCTGGCAGGAATGGCAGAAAGACACAAACTTCCCACACAGAACTCCCATAACCAAGAGAAAATACTATAAGAGTTTGGTGGGCATTGACCTTGGGTTTTGGAGTTGTAGTTCACCTATATCCAGAGAGCACTGTGGACTGAAACAATGTTGGATCAGGACCAAACTTGGCATGAATACTCAATATGCCCAAATGTGAAGGCAGATGGAGTTCAGTGGAAATAGATCTTGACATTTGGGAGTTGTTGTTGCTGGGATTTATAGTTCCCCTACAATCAAAGAGCATTCTGAACCCCACCAATGATAGAACTGGGCCAAACTTCCCACACAGAGCCCCCAGGAGGCAAGAGGAGGTCTCTACTTGGGGAAAGGGAGGCGGGCCTTCCCAATGCACGGAGAGGGAGAGACCAAGTAGACAACAGGTGGGGGGGGGGTTTGTAATTTTGTGCCTTTATCGAGGTAGGTTTCTTAAGGATTTTATACTTCAACACACTAGACTCTTCCCCCCCCCCTTCCTGGAGGTTCCAATTTCCCATGGCACACCTGATGATCGCTCACGGCACACTAGTGTGCCCCGGCACACTGGTTGAGAAACACTGGGTTAGACCACATGTGGAATACTATGTCCAATTCTATGCCACTCGGGGAGGTCATCCGGAGTTTCGGGGTGCGGTGTTATCTGTACGCAGATGACGTCCAACTCTGTCACTCCTTTCCACCTACGAATAAGGAGGCTGTTTTGGTCTTGGACCCGTGCTTGGCCACTGTGTCGAACTGGATGAGGGCGAAAAATTTGAAATTGAATCCAGGCAAAGACAGAGGCACTCCTGGTCAGTCGAAACGCCGATCAGGGCATATTTATTTATTTATTTACTTTGCTTCTAGACCGCCTCTCTCAGCCCGAAGGCGACTCAAGGCGGTGTACAAATGGCAAGAACTGCCCAAGACAAACATATCAACAATTATCAATACAATTCCATCATATGCAAATTAGCACTTAACGTTAAAAACACAGTATCGGCGTCTCATTATATGAATCGGTATCCAATTGCATCGTCGTCGTTCCGTAGGTCTCAATTTGGTAATCATACTACAATCTGCAAATGCCCGGTCAAATAGCCAGGTCTTGATCTTCTTGCGAAATGTCAAGAGGGAGGGGGCTGATCTGATGTCATAAGGAAGGTCGTTCCAAAGCCGAGGAGCCACCACTGAAAAGGCCCTGTCTCTCGTCCCCACCAATCGCGCCTGCAAAGAAGGCGGGACCGAGAGCAGGGCCTGTCCGGATGATCTTAAGCATCTTGAAGGTTCACAGGGAGAGATGCATTCGGACATGTAAGTTGGACCAGAACCGTTATGGGCTTTAAAGGCTAAAGCCAGCACTTTGAATTGTGCCTGGTAGCAAACTGGTAGCCAGTGGAGCTGGCGCAACAGAGGTGTTGTGCGCTCCCTGAGTGCCACTCCTGTTATCAATCTGGCAGCTGTCCGTTGGACCAGTTGAAGCTTCCGTACAGTCTTCAAAGGCAGTCCCACGTAGAGGGCATTGCAGTAATCTATACGGGATGTACCCAGAGCGTGGACCACCGTGGCCAAGTCAGACTTCCCAAGGTACGGGCGCAGTTGGCGCACAAGTTTTAACTGGGTTACAGCCTGTGTTGGATGGGGTTACACTCCCCCTGAAGACACAGGTTCGCAGCCTGGGAATGATCCTGGACTCATCGCTGAGCCTGGAAGCCCAGGTTTCGGTGATGACCAGGGGAGCATTCGCACAATTAAAAGTTGTGCGCCAGCTACGCCCGTACCTTGGGAAGTACCTTGGCCACGGTAGTCCATGCTCTGGTTACATCCCGCATAGATTACTGCAACACTGTCTACATAGAGCTGCTTTTGAAGACTGTTCAGAACCTTCAAATGGTCCAATGGACAGCAGCCAGGTTGATAACAGGAGTGGCACCCAGGGCACGTACAACTCCTCTGTTGCGCCAGCTCCACTGGCTGGCAGTTTGCTACCGGGCACAATTCAAAGTGCTGGTTTTGGCCTTTAAAGCCCTAAACGGTTCTGGTCCAACTTACCTGTCCAAACGCATTTCTCCCTATGAACCATTGAGATGTTTAAGATCATCCGAAGAGGCCCTGCTTTCGGTCCCGCCTGCTTCGCCTTCTCATGGTGGCTCCTTGGCTTTGGAACGCCCTTCCTAGTGACATCAGATCAGCCCCCTCCCTCCTGACATTTTGTAAGAAAGTCAAGACTTGGCTGTCCGAGCAGGCATTCAATGAATTGAGACCAACGGAATGCAACGGAAACCAATTTTAAGAATGAGATGCGGAGATTTGTATTTTATAGTTTTAACTGTTAATTTGTATCGTTTTTATGTAGCTGTTTTTATCATATTTATGATGCATTTTGTCTCTGGGTACTTGGTGCCGTTTGTTCACCGCCTCGAGTCGCCTTCGGGCTGAGAGGGGCGGTATAGAAGCATAGTCAATAAATAAATAAATTCTAGGCACCACAATTGAAGGGACTCTAAGCTGGAATGTGTCCAGAAGAGGGCAACTCAAAGGACCAAGGATCTGGAGAACAAGTCCTATGAGGAGCGGCTTAAAGAGCTGGACATGTTTATCCTGCAGAAGAGAAGGCAGAGAGGAGACATGGACAGGCCCGGATTAACTGTTTGTGGTGCCCTAGGCCACACTCTGGAAGCGCCGCCCCCGCCGGGGTGGGCCGCTTGCGGGGGGTGGGGCCACTTGCGGGGGTGGGCTGCTTGTGGGGGTGGGGCCGCTTGCAGGGGTGGGGCCGCTTGGGGGTGAGGCCACTTGCAGGGGTGGGGCCACTTGCAGGGGTGGGGGTGGGTCTGCTTGCGGGGGGTGGGGCTGCTTGCGGGGGTGGGGCCACTTGTGGGGGGTGGGGCCACTTGCAGGGGTGGGGCCACTTGCAGGGGTGGGGCTGCTTGTGGGGGCGGGTGGGGCCGGGTTTGGGGCCGCTGGGCCACTTGCGGGGTGGGGCCGCTTGGGGGGTGAGGCCACTTGCAGGGGGGCTGGGGCCACTTGCGGGGCTGGGCCACTGGGGCTGCTTGTGGGGGGTGGGGCCACTTGCGGGGGTGGGGCTGCTTGTGGGGGGCGGGGCCACTTGTGGGGATGGGGTGGGGCCACTTGCAGGGGTGGGGCTGCTTGTGGGGGGGGTGGGGCTGCTTGTGGGGGCCCTCCTTCCTCCTCACTGAAGGAAGGAGGGCCGACATCGATGTGAGCGAGGAGGGGGCAGCGGGACTTCCCTCCGCCTCCTCCCCACACGCAGCGGCGTCGGACCCGCCCCTCCTTCCTTCAGTGAAGGAAGGAGGGAGGGGCGGGGCCGACACAAGCGATGAGGGGGCGGCGGGACTTCCCCCTGCCTTCTCCTCGCTCATGTCGGTGTCGGCCCCTCCCCTCCCTCCTTCACTGAAGGAAGGAGGGGTGGGGCCGATGCGAGCGAGGAGGAGGGCGGTGCGAACCCGTGTCAGAGGCCCTAGGGCCTATGGCGCTCTGCGCGCAGGTGCAGGAGTGCCTGAAGATCGAACTTTTTTTGAAAAAAAATATTTTGGGGGGTTCGGACCTGCCGCCCCCGCCCCCCCATGGCTGCCGCCCTAGGCCATGGCCTAGGGTGGCCTTTGGGTAATCCAGGCCTGGCCATGGATCAAAGTGTGAGGGGAAGTCCTAGGGAGGAGGGAGCAAGCTTGTTTTCTGTTGCCCTGGAGACTAGGACGCAATGGAGCAATGGCTTCAAACTACAGGAAAGGAGATTCCACCTGAACATTAGGAAGAACTTCCTGACTGTGAGAGCTGTTTCTCCAAAGAAGGAGCCTCCACTGAGGTAGAGAGTCCCACTGTTGAGCAGCTCTTATGGTCAGGAAGTTCTTCCTCATGTTTAGGCGGACTCTCCTTCTTATTACTTCTGGAATCATCCTACCCTCCCAGGGAAGTCTGAACTCCTTTCTCCGTATCCATTCCAGCTCTTCCTTTTCCACCTCTACACCGTCCCAGGGGTCAATTTCACCCAATGCGTGACGCATGGAAGCTTCAAAGAGCGCTGGCAGGAGACCACCTACAACATGTTCACCTTCACCACTCTCTACATCACCCCACTGAGCGTGATGGTCGTCTGCTACATCCGCATCTTGTTTGAGATTAGCAAGCAGCTGAAAATTAACCAAGGTGAGTCCAGGAGTCTTGACTATTTGGCGTGAAAGTTGCGCCAACAGACTTTATCGAACACTGTCAAACCCCTTGTGAAGGCTCTGACTACAGCCAATTATGTAAAGATCTTTTCCTTCGATTTAACGGTGGAGAACTGTGGCAGGGTAGTTTTCCTTTATATCCCACCGCTGACACAAATTTGTGACGATGTGACTGAATGTGTGGAGATACATGGATTTAACCCGTGTTTCAAACTGGTTTTCAACCTGTGGCAGGGCAGAATGTCCTACCAATGCCACTACGATATGTAAGGACCTTTTTTAATTTTCACTTGCTGCCGCCATATAATTTACTGTGTTTGGCTACCTACTATGAGAGAGTTGTTTTCAAGGCTTGTGGGAGAAAGAACCACTAGAAGAGATGTTTTTATCAAAGAACTATGAAGTTTATTCAAACAGAGGTTTAAGCATAGAGGTTTCAGAGTTCAAGAGCTTGGGTGGTTACAATATCTACTCAGAGGCATTTTTCTTAAGGTTGCAATACACTAACTATGGAGATACAGTCTGATACAATATCACTGCTCTCCTAGAACCAATAACTCAGCAGTTTTCTATACTCTGCTGGTCCTTAAATCAAACTGCTTCCCTAGCAGTTAAACACAGCTGCACTGCTACTCTCCCTCAGAGTCGAACCAGAGTCTTTTTAACACTCACTGATAGCTGGCTAAAAACAGACTCCCTAAATATACTTTACAAACACAACCCTTCTGCTTTTTATTTATTTATTTATTTATTCGCATGCCACCGACTAACCACCAACTGACATATTTTGAACCCGAAGATACCAAAGCCACTGAAGGCTCCGCCTCCTGTTTCCATGGTAACGGAAACTCCTTGGGAGGTTCTGTCAGCTAATATTCCTCTTAACCCTTTAAGGTTAGCTAAGTTTTGCCCTTACAATATACATACAAATATATAAACATCAACCACATTTAAAATCTGTAACAAATAAATATGACTTCACCACACCCCTACATCTAGATTCCCAGCTGGACAGTGGCTAACTGAAACCATGTATCTGGCCAAATATTATTAAATTGCCTGACTTCCGGTCCCAAAATACCATCGAGGACCTAGCAAATTCCTAGAGACCATTTTTCCCTGAGCACAGATATATGTGAAAATTATGGACATGGGTTCTGCAATTACAGGTGTTATTGTATTTTCTCCTCTTTCCAAGCAGCTTTGCCCCCCAAAGAAACATCCACCTGAGCCACCTGTTTAGCTCCATGGAGTTAAAGGCATCAGAGATAATCTAGAGCAGGGCTGTCCAACTTCTACCGGACCAGGGGCCTGAATTCCGGTCACTGATCACCTGGGGGGTCTTAGGGTCTGCCTCCGCCCCGCCCGCCCCGCTCTGGCCCCTCCCTCCACCGGCTCCGCCCCTCCCCCAGGCCCAGGCTCCAATTACTAGTTGCATTATTAATTATAAAATGCATTTAAAAAATGGAATGAATAAATAAATATAAATAAATTAAAGAAATGGAACTGAATATATATGGGAAAATAAATATAAATAAATATCAGAAACACACAAAGAGAGATGGATTGAGGAAGGAATATATATGGGAGGGAAATAAATATAAATAAATATCAGAAACACACAAAGAGAGATGGATTGAGGAAGGGAATATATATGGGAGGGAAATAAATATAAATAAATAACATAAAAGCAAGAATTAAAGCAAGGAAGAAAGGAAGAAAGGAGCCCACCCCAGCAAAACAGCCCTCAGTTCCAAATTAAATACATTATTATTATATTTCTGCCCCATATATTCCCACCCCCATCTTCCCCTTATTTCCAAATTAAATACATTTATTATTGTTATTATTATATTTCTGCCCCATATATTCCCACCCCCATCTTCCCCTTAAGCCCCCTGCTTCGGCCTACCTTTCCAAATGCGATGGATCCAGTAGCCGGACCACACGCGAGGCGGCGGGCGGGCGAGGCGGCGGGCGGGCGCGCCAGCTGCGCCTCGCCGTGGCGCGGCGCAATATCCACCGCGGCGGCTGCGGCATCTCACAAGGCGGCGCCATCTCCACAGCGGCTGTGCCATCTCCACCTCACAAAGACGGAGCGCGCCGATTGGCGGGGGGAGGGAGGGAGGGAGGAGGGAGCCTGCTCCTCCTCCCTGCCCCGCCCCACCCCACCCCACCCCTCCCCGCAAAAAATATATTAAATAATAAATAAATAATAATAAAATAATTAACAGCTGATTTCTTTTTTTAAAGGGTAGGGGGCCGTAGGGAAGGGGCTGGGGGGGCGTATACGGCCCGCGGGCCGCCAGTTGGGCAGCCCTGATCTAGAGAGCAAGAATAGGAAAAGGTTGACTCTCCAGACAAAGCATGCAGGTAGAGCACCGATGTCAACAGGGCATTGAATTGCCTCCAGGCTTTACTCCTAAAGAACTATCCAAGGTGCACAATGTTGTGTTCAGCAGACAGATAGCTCTTTTAGAGTGAGAGCACTAAAACCCACCAATCCTCGAACATGGGAAGCACTTATGGCATCTGCTTCCAGATTTGGCTGGACTGCAGCTTCTCTCATCCATTATGGTTGGCTAGAGGGTTAAAAGTATCTTTCGGGAGCCGTTGTGAAGATGAGGGAGAAGAAGCTGAGATACACACACACACACACACACACACACACACACACATAGAGGGGGCGGGTTAAGGTTTTCCCCTGACCTTAAGTCCAGTCGTGTCTGACTCTGGGGGCTGGTGCACATCTCCATTTCTAAGCCAAAGAGCCGGCATTGTCTGTAGACACCTCCAAGGTCATGTAGCTGGCATGACTGCATGGAGCACCATTGTATACACCAGGGGTAGGGAACCTATGGCTCGGGAGCCAGATCTGGCTCTTTTCATGATTGCATCTGGCTCTCCAGAGCAGCCTGGGCCTTGGTTTCCCAGAATGCAGCGGGAATTCTTCCATTCTTTCCTTCTCTCCTTCCTTTTCCCTCCCTCTCTCCGCTTCCTTCTTTTCTCCATTCTCCCTCTTCCTTCCTTCCTTTCTCCCCTTCACCCTTTCCTTCTCCTTCTCTCCTTCCTTTTCCCTCCCTCTCTCCTTTCCTTCTTTCCTCCATTCTCCCTCTTCCTTCCTTTCTTTCTCCCCCTTCACCCTTTCCTTCTCCTTCTCTCCTTCCTTTTCCCTCCCCCTCTCCCCTTCCTTCTTTCCTCCATTCTCCCTCTTCCTTCCTTTCTTTCTCCCCCTTCACCCTTTCCTTCTCCTTCTCTCCTTCCTTTTCCCTCCCCTCTCTCCCCTTCCTTCTTTCCTCCATTCTCCCTCTTCCTTCCTTCCTTCCTTTCTCCCCCTTCACCCTTTCCTTCTCCTTCTCTCCTTCCTTTTCCCCCCCCTCCCCTTCCTTCTTTCCTCCATTCTCCCTCTTCCTTCCTTTCTTTCTCCCCTTCACCCTTTCTTTCTTTCTCTCCTTCCTTTCCCTCCCTCCCTCTCTCCCCTTCCTTCTTTCCTCCATTCTCCCTCTTCCTTCCTTCCTTTCTCTCCCCCTTCCCCCTTTTCCTTTCTCCCTTCTCTCCTTCCTTTTCCTCCCCTCTCCCCTTCCTTCTTTCCTCCATTCTCCCTCTTCCTTCCTTTCTTTCTCTCCCTTCACCCTTTCCTTCTCCTTCCTCCTTCCTTTTCCCTCCCTCTCTCCCCTTCCTTCTTTCCTCCATTCTCCCCTCTTCCTTCCTTCCTTTCTCCCCCTTCACCCTTTCCTTCTCCTTCTCCTCCTTCCTTTCCCCTCCCCCTCTCTCCCCTTCCTTCTTTCCTCCATTCTCCCTCTTCCTTCCTTTCTTTCTCCCCCTTCACCCTTTCCTTCTCCTTCTCTCCTTCCTTTTCCCTCCCTCTCTCCCCTTCCTTCTTTCCTCCATTCTCCCTCTCTATTCCTTCCTTCCTCTTCTATTCTTTTTCCCCAAGTCTTCCTTTCCTTCTCCTTCCTTTCTTTTCACTTTCCTCTCTCCCCTTCTTTCTTTTCTTCTTTTCCCTTCATTATTTTACTTTTCCCTCACTTTCCTTTCTTTTCCCCACCCTTTCCTTTCCTCCTTGCCCATTTCCTTCTTTCTTTTCCCCTCCTCCTGTCTCTCTCCTGCTTTTCTTCTTTTCCTTTTCCAGTTTGTTCTTCTTTTCTTTCTTCCTCTCCCCCTCCTTCCTTTATTTCCTCTGTCTGTCTTCCCCCTTCCTTCCTTCCTTCCTTCCTTCCTTCCTTCCTTCCTTCCGTCTTCTCTTCCTTCCCAGAGTCCTGAGCGTGCCTTTTGCAGAGGCAGGTCTGAAGTGTCCCGTCATTCCGCCGGGGGAATCCTTTTCTCATCGTATGTACGTATAGACTCACATTGAGTTGAATTCAGTCTTGAAATATATTACGTATTTTGCTTTCATGGCTCTCGGAGTCAAAAAAGTTCCCGGCCCCTGGTATACACCCACACACACACACACATACACACACACGTACAGCTGCACTGGGGTAACAGTTGGATCTTGATCAATAACTGCTTCCATTTCCTCTCTCCAGCCTTTATCTGGAATAGCTTTGCCTCAACATTTCCCATTGGCAACTGAATAGCCCAGGTTGCTGTTGTTGTCATTGGTATTATATTTTATTGGGTTATATAACTAAAAAATAACATTGTCACAGGCACCTTTGCCAAAAAAAATAGAAGAAGCTCACATATTCTCATAACATTCTGATGATAAGGGAACGTATCTCCCTTTATGTCCCACCTCGAAATTTACGATCCCCTGCTCTCGCAAATACGTTTGGTGGGGACGAGGGACAGAGCCTTCTCGGTGGTGGTCCCTTGCCTGTGGAACTCGCTCCCCAGAGATATTAGGTCAACCTCTTCCCTCCTTTCCTCCTGCAGCAGTCTGGGAAAGTGAGGGAAGGTACTGCAAGTCCCATCATTCATGGTCTGTTGTCCTCCAAACTGCAGCAGGATGTAGAGTGGGTCATGGGGCCTCTGTGTGCCCAGTGTGGTCTTGATCCATCATTATTGGGAGTTGTAGTGGTATCATTAAATTTCTGAAGGTACTACAAGTCCCATCATCTGTGGGCCACCCTCCTCCAAATTGCAGTAGGATGTATATTGGTCATGGGGGCTGTGTGTGCCAAGTGTGGTCTGTATTGGAGAATGGATGAGGGTTGCATTGTTTTCTGGAAGTGAGTGAAGGTACTTCAAGTCCCATCATCTATGTTCTGGCTCCCTCCAAACTTCAGTAGTATGTAGAGTGGGTCACTGGGGCTCTGTGTGCCAAGTGTGGTCTTTATCAGTGTTTGTTGGGGACCACAGTGGTCTGTGGAACAGAGGGGGTGAGGTACTACAAATCCCATCATCCATTGTCAGTCCTCCCCCCGAACCTCACCAGGACGTGAAGGCAGTCATAGGGGTTATGTATGCCAAGTTTGGTCTCGATCAGTGATTGGATGAGGGTTGCAGCGGACTTGGGAAGTGAGTAGAGGTACTTCAAGTCCCATTATCCATGGTCCACCCTCCTCCAAACTGCACCAGGACATAGAGTGGTTCATGGGGGCTGTGTGTGCTAAGTGTGGTCTGTATTGGTCCTTTTGGTGGCCTCAGTGGTCTGTGGAACCAAAGTGTTTGAAAGTACTACAAATCCCATAACTGTGGGTCATGTCCCCCGAACCGCACCAGGACATAAAGGGGGTTAGGGGGGTTATGTGTACCAAGTTTGGTGCAGGTCCATCACCCGCACTGGTTGCTGTGGCCTGTGAAAGTGGCTGCCACATATCCACCCTCCCGCCCTTCCGCCCTCCGCACGCATACATACAAACATTCCGCTTTATAAAGGTATACAGATACAGAATATACAGATACAGATTGACATAGAGATGGTATTCTTTGGTTCTCAGAAAGATCGAAGCAATGAGCCTGTCCTTGGTCAAGAGCAGACTTTTGGATCTTGACTTCCATCATCTGGCTCTTGCGGCAGAGACAACTTGTTCCCCTACCACCTCATTAATCCCATGCAAGTGTATAGTCATGGTGATGGCTAGATGTCATGTTCTGCCGTGAGTTTTTTTTGCATGAGAGATATTAAAAAGTAGCCCTGCTCTCGATCCCACCAAACACGGTTGGTGGGGACAAGAGACAGGACCTTCTCGGCGGTGGCCCCCCTGTCTGTGGAACTCTCTCCCTAAGGACATCAGGAAGACAATTGAAGACCTGGCTCTGGGGCCAGGCATTTGATCGGGGCCAGCGCCAATAGGAAGGACATTTGAATTTCGTGACAACGGCTTGGTTTGGTTTTACGGGCACGTTAATTTATTGTTAAATTTACTGATGATGTTGTACAATGTTTTAAAACGATTTTATTGTGAATTGTAATTTTTATGGTATTTACGTTGTTAGCATCTTCTGATGCTCATGTGAGGCCGCTCTGAGTCCACCTTGTGGGGATAGAACTATAAATAATTAATTAAATAATTAATTAATTAATTAATAACAAATAAATAAATCTGGCTCCCTTTCTGCACCACTGATCCCTCTGGGATTCTCCCCGCAGGTCTGGCCAGAGGGAAGGATGACCACATCTCCAAGGCCCGCATGAAGACCCTTACCATGACCATCCTGATCGTGGCCTCGTTCATCGTTTGCTGGACTCCGTACTACCTCCTGGGCTTGTGGTATTGGTTCCAGCCCAGCATGATCCGTCAAATGCCGGAATACGTCAGCCACTTCCTGTTCCTCTTTGGCCTGCTGCACACCTGCACCGACCCCATCGTCTACGGGCTCTACACCCCGTCCTTCCGCGAGGACATGAAGATGTGCCTCAAGGGCCTGAAGCTTACCTTGACCCACCAGGAGAAAAGCCTGGTCGTCATTTCGGAACTCAAAAACAAAGAGGGCTGCGAACGGGGACGACCCCGTTCGAGCGTTTCCAACGGCGGGACAATGCATACCGCGTTTTAGAGTCAGGCGCTCGGAGAGAGAAGGTCCTCTGGACCCATGCACTTACGGATGTTGAACTCTCCATCTGCGACTGGACAAGCGAGGAGCCGGAAACTAAATACAAGAACTGCTTTGCGAAAATGAGGCTACCAAAGGAGCAGGCACACGGGAAGCGGGGCACACCAGGAACACTCGTAATGGATTTGATTTCCACCCACTTGAGTTTATTGAGCAGGCCCGGATTATCCATTAAGTCAGTAAGGCCGTGGCCTATGGGCGTAAGCCGAGGGGGGTGCCAGATCAAGGCCAAATTTTTTTTTGTGATGACTCACACCGAGTTGTCCCAGTGGCAGCTGCGCGGTGCCCTTCTATGCGGCGCCCCATTCACAGCACAGCTGCCGCTGCCTGTGGGACAACTCGGCGTGGCCTCAGGAGGGAGGAGGAGTGCAGCCCGAGCGACGTCACTCCCTCCGGGGGCGAGGCCCGAGCGACGTCACTCCCTCCGGGGGCAAGGCCCGAGCGACGTCACTCCCTCCGGGGGCAAGGCCTGAGCGACGTCACTCCCTCCGGGGCAACATCACTCAGGCCCCGCCCCCAGAGGGAGTGACATCCCCTAGGCTGCAGTCCTTCTCCCTCCCTCCTTCTGAGGCCACGCTGAGTTGTCCCAGCGGCAGCTGCGCGGCGCCCTTCTATGCGGCGCCCCAGTCACAGCGCAGCTGCCGCTGCGGGTGGGACAACTCGTGGCCTCAGGTGGGAGAAGGAGTGCAGCCCGAGCGACGTCACTCCCTCCGGGGGCGAGGCCCGAGCGACGTCACTCCCTCCGGGGGCGAGGCCCGAGCGACGTCACTCCCTCCGGGGGCGAGGCCTGAGCGACGTCACTCCCTCCGGGGGCAAGGCCTGAGCGATGTCACTCCCTCCGGGGCAACATCACTCAGGCCCCGCCCCCAGAGGGAGTGACATCGCCTAGGCTGCAGTCCTTCTCCCTCCCTCCTTCTGAGGCCACGCTGAGTTGTCCCAGCGGCAGCTGCGCGGCGCCCTTCTATGCGGCGCCCCATTCACAGCGCAGCTGCCGCTGCCTGTGGGACAACTCGGCGTGGCCTCAGGAGGGAGAAGGAGTGCAGCCCGAGCGACGTCACTCCCTCCGGGGGCGAGGCCCGAGCGACGTCACTCCCTCCGGGGGCGAGGCCCGAGCGACGTCACTCCCTCCGGGGCAAGGCCGAGCGACGCCCCTCCGGGGGCAAGGCCTGAGCAATGTCACTCCCTCCGGGCAACATCACTCAGGCCCCGCCCCCAGAGGGAGTGACATCGCCTAGGCTGCAGTCCTTCTCCCTCCCTCCTTCTGAGGCCACGTTGAGTTGTCCCAGCGGCAGCTGCGTGGCGCCCTTCTATGCGGCGCCCCATTCACAGCGCAGCTGCCGCTGCCTGTGGGACAACTCGCCGTGTCGTCAGGAGGGAGGAGTGCAGCCTGAGCGACGCCCCTCCGGGGCGAGGCCCGAGCGACGTCACTCCCTCCGGGGGCACGGCCGGAGCGATGTCACTCCCTCGGGGGGCGAGGCCAGAGAGACGTCACTCCCTCTGGGGGCAAGGCCTGAGCAAGGCCTCACTCCACTCCGGGGCAACATCACTCAGGCCCGCGCCCCAGAGGGAGTGACATCGCCTAGGCTGCAGTCCTTCTCCCTCCTCCTTCTGAGGCCACGCTGAGTTGTCCCAGCGGCAGCTGCGTGGCGCCCTTCTATGCAGCACCCCATTCACAGCGCAGCTGCTGCTGCCTGTGGGACAACTCGGCGTGGCCTCAGGAGGGAGGAGGAGTGCAGCCCGAGCGACATCACTCCCTCCGGGGGCGAGGCCCGAGCGACGTCACTCCCTCCGGGGGCAAGGCCTGAGCGATGTCACTCCCTCCGGGGGCGAGGCCCGAGAGACGTCACTCCCTCCGGGGGCAAGGCCTGAGCGACGTCACTCCCTCCGGGGGCAAGGCCTGAGCGATGTCACTCCCTCCGGGGGCGAGGCCCGAGCGACGTCACTCCCTCCGGGGGCAAGGCCTGAGCGACGTCACTCCCTCCGGGGGCAAGGCCTGAGCGACGTCACTCCCTCTGGGGGCGAGGCCCGAGAGACGTCACTCCCTCCGGGGGCAAGGCCTGAGCGACGTCACTCCCTCCGGGGGCAAGGCCTGAGCGACGTCACTCCCTCCGGGGGCAAAGCCTGAGCGATGTCACTCCCTCCAGGGCAACATCACTCAGGCCCCACCCCCAGAGGGAGTGACATCGCCTAGGCTGCAGTCCTTCTCCCTCCCTCCTTCTGAGGCCACGCTGAGTTGTCCCAGCGGCAGCGGCGCGGCGCCCTTCCACGTGGCCCCCCATTCATGCAGCGCAGCTGCCGCTGCCTGTGGGACAACTCGCCGTGTCGTCAGGAGGGAGGAGTGCAGCCTGAGCAACGTCACTCCCTCCGGGGGCGGGGCCCGAGCGACGTCACTTCCTTTGGGGGCGGGGCCCGAGTGAGGTGACTCCCTCCAGGGGCGGTGCTTGAGTGACATCGCTCCCTCCGTGGGCAGGGCCTGAGTGACGTCATTTCCTCTGGGGGCAGGGCCCAAGTGGCGGCGCGCAAAAGGGGGCGTAATTCCAAAGTGTGGCCTAGGGCGCAAAAAGGTCTTAATCCGAGCCTGCTATTGAGGATGCAACTCAAGGAATACAATTAAAAGTAACTTCTTTTTCCCCCTCCTGGTTGTAATGGTCCATTCCATAGAACGGGTTACCAGGCTTGTTGTGCACGAATGGGAGCCTGTTCTGACTCAGTCCAATCAAAAACTTTTCGGGCTGTCCCTGAAAAAGATGGCTTTGTATTTTTGCAGAATTTTCAAGATGCAGTGTTGCAATTCCCAACTTTGTGGGGGGAAACCTGGGACCAATGGTGTGTTTGTTGGGTCCCATTATTCGTCTCCAAGGACCAGCAATTAATAGCTCTTACACAGGCACCAGGGCAGGGACCACAAGTCGAATTTGAATAACTCTGGTTATTTGCCATTTGCAGAATTTTCCACCTAATTCAGAAAGAATAACTTTTTCCAAACTCTAGTTGTTTCTGTTTGTTCCTTGGAGTGTTTTCAGAACAAGGACTCAGATAAACAGTCACATTTCCGATTTTCCTTTGTTTGGGCAATGCTGCGTTTGGTGGTCCCTATGTAGACTTCTTGGTATATGGCAGACTCCATATTATTATTATTATTACTAGTTGTATCCGGCACGCGTTGCTGTGCCCTATTTTGGAGATGCGAGGAAGTCTGAGTATGTAAGGGTTGGAATTGTTGTTAGTTATGGTGTTGTTGGGGTCATGGCTGTGTTGTTGTGGGTTGTTTTGGTGGGTGGGGTGTTGGAGTCCTGTGGAGTTGTTGTTGTGGTGTTGCTGGCGTTCTGCAGAGCTTGTGGATATACAATGTTTTTTGTCTTTCCGTCTGCTGTGTTGATGTAGAGGTTGATGCTTTTGTGGGTGGGGTACTTTGGAAGTGAGTGGAGGTACTTGAAATCCCATTATCCATGGTGTGTCCTCCTCTAATCTGCAGTCGGATGGAGTGTGGGTCATAGGGGCTCTGTGTGCCAAGGTAGGTTACTGTAAATTCAGGCCATACACAATGTCCCATGAGCTGAGGCCTAGTCAGGAACAGCAAGTTAATGAAGCCTTACTGTCAATTCAGGCCATACACAATGTCCAATGAGCTGAGGGCTAGTCTGGAGAATCAAGTTAATGAAGCCTTACTGTCAATTCAGAGCGTAAACAGCATTCCATTAAGTGAGGCCTAGTCATTGAAATTAAGTTAATGAAGCCTTACTGTCAATTTTGGGCGTGGTCTGTGATTTGTAGGGGTGTAAATTTTCTGTGGGAAGTGAATTGGGTGTTTGTGTTTGTGCCTCAGCCCTTTGCCTTATCCTCCTCTGACAGTTTATTATGGGTCGGAATGTTCATGTTGGCTGGCCAGTACAGGAGTTATGCAAATCCACCCTTATTGGCAGCCAATCATGTTTTCAGAATGTAGAGGCTGGGAGAGTTTTGGGGGCGTTTTAGGTTTTTTTGGGGGGGGAGGTTTCTTTGCTACAAACGTACCTTGTCTGAGGCCTATTTCTGTTGGCAAGTTTGGTGTCTCTGCGTTGTAAGGTTTCTCTGTTTGGGACGGTCTTTCCATGACGACTCTTCCTTTATATATATAGATTGAGTATTCATGCCAAGTTTGGTCCTGATCCAACATTGTTTAAGTCGACAGTGCTCTCTGGATATAGGTGAACTACAACTCCAAAACTCAAGGTCAATGCCCACCACTTCCTGTTCCTCTTTGGTATTTTCTCTTGGTTATGGGAGTTCTGTGTGGGAAGCTTGATTCCATTCCATCATTGGTGGAGTTCAGAATGCTCTTTGATTGCGGGTGAACTATAACTCCCAGCAACTACAACTCCCAAATGACAAAATCAATTTTTTGACTGATGGTCCCTCCTTGGGTGAGTATTAGTATGTAAATGTAAAAAGTGTGCCGCGGCTCAAAAAAGTTTGGAAACACTGATATAATGCATTCTAATGGCAGTGTTTTTGGGTCCTGGAATTTCTGGTCTTTCTCACCTGCTAAATACGTCAGTGTTTCCCAACCTTTTTTGAGCCGCGGCACACTTTTTACATTTCCAAAATCCTGGGGCACACCACCAACCAAAATGACACAAAATGACCCTCTAACACAGTAATACATATAGTTAATATGTTTTTAAATGTATTTATACACTCAGTGTGAAACCTGGGCCTTTTTCGATGAACACAACATAGATATCCTGGCAGGAATGGCAGAAAGACACAAACTTCCCACACAGAACTCCCATAACCAAGAGAAAATGCTATAAGAGTTTGGTGGGCATTGACCTTGAGTTTTGAAGTTGTAGTTCACCTATATCCAGAGAGCACTGTGGACTCAAACAATGTTGGATCAGGATCAAACTTGGCATGAATACTCAATATGCCCAAATATGAACGCAGATGGAGTTTAGGGGAAATAGACCTTGACATTTGGGAGTTGTAGTTGCTGGGAATTATAGTTCCCCTACAATCAAAGAGCATTCTTAACCCCACCAATGATAGAACTGGGCCAAACTTCCCACACAGAACCTCCAGGAGGCAAGAGGAGGTCTCTACTTGGGGAAAGGGAGGCGGGCGAGAGGGAGAGACCAAGTAGACAACAGGTGGGGAGGGGGTGGTTGTAATTTTGTGCCTTTATCGAGGTAGGTTTCTTAGGGTTTTTATACTTCAACACATTAGACTCTCTCCCCCCCTCCTGGGGGTTCCAATTTCCCACGGCACACCTGATGATCGCTCACGGCACACTAGTGTGCCCCGGCACACTGGTTGGGAAACACTGAAATACGTCACCAAACCCCACATTTTGGTGCTTCAGACGCCCAGCTTGGAAACAAAACAAAAGCTTCCCGTGAGATAATTGATAAAGAACAGACTCCCTTCTTTGCAAAACAAATAGAGATATAGCTACACGATGAATGTTGACACAAAGCCCAGATTTGGGAACCTTTATCCAAATTGCTGTTTTGTCTTGTTGGCGTTCCAGAAAGTCCATAACAAAGAAAGAGGTTGCCGCTCCCTGACTCTCAGGAAGGGAAGCAAGGCCAAACCAAGATATAATACGAAAAGCCATGCCGGGCGGAACAAAGGCGGCGGCGGAAACACGTCCCGCTCACGGCTCCTCCATTGGTCCGGAAATGCAGGGTTGGCGGCCGCTCAGCAAAGTTTTGTTATTAAGGCATTTGGGTGGAAGTGAGCAGAGCCTCTCCGCGCTCATCTCATCTCATCGCCGGGAATCAAAGAGTCTGCTCCAATAGGAGAGGAAAGCCGGGGAGTTGCTGGCGCCGATGAGCATCAGGAGCAGCAGGTAGAGGCTCATCATCAAGGCAAAGCGGTGCGAGGAGAGCCACGACTGGCTGGAACACCTGCGAGGAAGGGGAAGGCAATGATGGATCGGGTCTCGGTTGGGAGGGCTTGGATTATGCCAGGGCAGTCCAACTTCTGCCGGCTCAGGGGCCGGACTTCTGGTGAGTGATCACCTGGGGGGCCACTCGGCCATGCCCCTGGCCATGTGGCTCCGCCCTCTCTCCCAAAGCATCAGAACAGCTGTTCTGACGCTTTGGGAGAGAGGGAGGCGCCGCGGGGGACCCCCCCTTCCTTCCAAGGCATCACGGCAGCCACTCAAGCCGGCGATTTCGCCGGCTTGAGTGGCTGCTGTGACGCTTTGGGAGAGAGGGAGGCGCCGTGGGGACCCCTCCCTTCCAAGGCATCATGGCAGCTGCGGCTGGCGTCGCCGTCTTCACAGATTGCCGTAACGCTTTGGGAGAGAGGGAGGAGCCACTGGGGGCTCCCATGGCTCCACCGTCCCTCCCAAAGCGTCATGCCAGCATCAGAAGCGGGCGAAACTGCGCGCATGCACACTTTTTTCGTTTTTTGGGGGGGATTTTTTTGAACTTTTTGGGGGAATTTTTTTTGGATTTTTTTTTAACGGAGAGGAGGAGGGCCGTGGGCAAGGGGCTCAGGGGCCGTGTACGGCCCACGGGTCGCCTGTTGGGCAGCCCTGGATTATGCGCTCCTGATCAATAGGGGTTTGGGCTGGATTGGCCCTTGGGGTCTCTCTCAACTCCATGATTCTACAAAAACATGCAAAACCGATGTTGGAACTCATCCACATCCTGTACAAGTTTATAGGAAATGGATAGGCAGAGGGTTAGGCCAGGGGCGGGCAACCTACGGCCCGCGGGCCGAATCCAGCCCGCGGGCCGAATCCGGACCGACAGCCGATTCTGTCTGGCCCGGGGAGAAGGGCGTTGGGGGCAAAGCCAAGAAGAAGGGGTGCCGCTACCGCCATCCCATCGCGGCGGCTTTGGAGTGCCTGACATCCCTTTGGAGCAGCAACTTTGGAGTGCCTGGCGATCCGGGCCTGCAGTGGGAGCACTCGGCGACCTGCGGGGCTGATCGCCCTGGCGACCCGGAAGACTTGATCGCCTTCCGGGTCGCCAGGTCGAATAAGTCGCCTCAGATCGCCGACTGCTCCCCCTGCAGGCCTGGATTGCCTCCAGGGATGGCAGGCACTCCATAGCAGGGCGATCAGCTGGGGAACGGCTGGGGCGCGGCGGGCAGAGGCCTGCAGCCTCCGATCGCCTGCTGCTCTGCTCTCCTCTACTGCTGCGGCGGCTGGGTCCGCTTTGCCATCCGCTGGGCTGGTCCATTGAGCCATTGCATCTTGGTTCGCACCTTGCCTTCTTGAATTTAATTTAATTTTAGTGGTTTTTATTATTATTTTATAATAATATAATAAATAATATAATATGTTATATTATAATTTCAATATATTATGTCTATATATATATACTATAATATAATAATTATGATATTAATACTAATAATATATGAATATTTCTTGATATATTAATATGTTAATATTAATGATGGGTAATATATAGTAAATATAGTAAATAAATAATATAGATTAGAATGTAGTTCCGCCTTTAGGTGCGGCCCTCCATAATATTGTTTGGCTCTCGTGTGGCCCCTTGGGAAAAAATAATTGCCCACCCCTGGGTTAGGCTCTTTCCCCCATTGCACCGTTTGCCTGCCCGACTCTCTCTTTCTCTCCTGATATTTCTTTCTCAGGGACCAAGCATGTAGCCGGGCGGCTTAGGGGGCTTCAGCCCCCCTCCCCAAATTCTCAGGGTGGTCCACGAGAAGACCTTACTGGTACATTATTTAAACTGTTATGTTTATTCATATCATGATCTGATCACCATGCTCATTATATCGCACATTCATGGGGTTATTGGGATAACAATACAAAAGGTTTGGTAGGGTAGTCCCTCTCTTACTCAGACTCAGCCCCTCCCGAATCAAACTCAGCCCTCCCCGAATCAAAATCCTGGCTACGGCCCTGTCAGGGGCAAACCTTATTCAAAGTTTCTAGCCCCCTTTTGCTCTTCTCCTGCGAGCATGGAGAGCGACAAGATGTCTCCGGGGGGGGGGGGGGGTAGGCCCTAAATTTCTTATATATAGAAATGTAGTCTCCCCCCCCCCAAAAAAAACTTTTCTTTTGATATGCTGAAACTGGCATTGTTGCAGTTTCAGTTTCCAAAGGTGTTTTCCCTTTTCTGAAATTACCAAATAATAATAATAATAATAATAATTAATAATTACCGTATTTTTCGCACCATAAGACGCAGTTTTTTTCCTCCCAAAGTAGGAAGAAAAATCAGCTGCATCTTACGAAGATGCAGGCAGGGAGGGGGGGCGCTGGAGCAGAGGGGGCGGCGATATACTCACGCTATATTCGCGGGGCCCCGGGCGGCTCCCGCTGCGCCCGCGCATGCCCAGACTCCCGCCGCCGTGTCGCCGCAGCCAGCCGGCGGCGCGGAGGAACGGGGGCGGAAGAGGGGACTCACGGGGCGGGCTCGCCGCTCACGGACCTGAGGAGGAGGGGGGAGGTCACGAGGGCGGCCCCCACGGTGACGCAGCAGCAGCAGCAGCAGCAGCAGCAGCAGCGGACTTCCTCCGCGCCAGAGGCGCATCTTCGTGACGTCACTCGGTCGCGCCTCTGCCGAGGAGGAAGGGGAGGAAGGCCTCGCCGGCGCGCTATAAGGACGGCCGGAAGAGAGGCCCGAGGAGGGAGGGAAGGAGGAAGAGTTCCCTCCCTCCTCGGGCCTCTCTCTTCCGGCCGTCCGCCTGCGGCCGGCGAGGCCTCCTCCTTTCCTCCTCCGCCAGAGGCGCGACCGTGACGTCACGAAGATGCGCCTCTGGCCGGGCCCTTCCGGCGGCGCTGCTGCTGCTACCGCTGCGTCTCCGGAAGGGCCCCAAGCCAGAGGCGCATCTTCGTGACATCACTCGGTCGCGCCTCTGGCGAGGAGGAAAGGAGGAAGGCCTCGCCGCGCGCTAAGGGACGGCCGGAAGAGAGGCCCGGGGGAGAGAGGGAAGGAGGAAGAGTTCCTCCTCGGGCCTCTCTTCCGGCCGTCCTTAGCGCGCGACGGCGGCGAGGCCCTCCCCCTTCCTCCTCGGCAGAGGTGCGACCAGTGACGTCATGAAGATGCGCCTCTGGCGAGGAGGAAGTCCGCTGCTGCTGCTGCTGCCGCTGCGTCGCCGTGGGGCCGCCCTCGTGGCCTCCCCCTCCTCCTCGGGTCCGTGAGCGGCGAGCCCGCCCGTGAGTCCCCTCTTCCCCCCCCATTCCTCGCCGCCGGCTGGCTGCGGCGACACGGCAGCGGGAGTCTGGGCATGCGCGAGGCGCAGCCGGGAGCCGCCAGGGGCCCCCGCGAATATAGCGTGAGTATATCGCCGCCCCCTCTGCTCCAGCGCCTCCGCCCTCCATATTAGTGTCTCAAATAGTAGCCAGCCCCCATTTTTTTTGTTTCCCAATTTTCCTCCTCTAAAATCTAGGTGCATCTTATCATCAGGTGCGCCTTATGGTGCGAAAAATACGGTAATAATTATTTATACCCCGCCACCATCTTCCCAATGGGAATTCGGGGCGGCTAACATGAGGCCAAACCTTCTAAAATACAATACAACACAGTGAAATACAACATACAAAACAAAATACATCAGAAATAATAATTTAAATAAATAAATAAATAAAAATTTTGCAATTACCCAACAATTTCTACTACATGGACTACACTGGTGCTTTGCTTGAGAGAAGGCAAGACACGAGCACTACCCACCTGCGATATTGCTTCTGCGAGTATACCAGCAAGTACTTCACACGGATCAGCTGGTTGTTTGTCACCACAAAGTATTTCTGGGGGACGTCGCCGCCTTCGCTGTTCCTCACCCTGGCTCTCTTCTTGTCGATTTCTTTAGAATCTACAGGGATTAAAAAGGAAGATGGGGAACATCCTTTTAAGACGACTCATAAAATCATAAAGCTGGAAGAGACCCTGGGGGCCATCTAGTCCACCCCCCTTCTGCCAGGCAGGAAATGCACAATCAAAGCACTCCCAACAGATGGCCACTCGGCCTTTGTCGTCGTCATCGTAGTAATAGTAATAATAATAATAATAATAGCAGCAACCCCAGGGGCCATCCAGTCAAACCCCCTTCTGCCTTCATGCAAAAAAAAAATACAATCAAACAATCACCAACAGATGGCCACTCAGCCTTTGTAGTAGTAGTAGTAGTAGTAGTAGTAGTAGTAGTAGTAATAGCAACCCCAGGAGCCATCCAGTCCAACCCCCATTTGTCAGGTAGGAAATGCTCAATCAAAGCACCCCCAACAGATGGCCAACCAGCCTTAGTAGTAGTAGTAATAATAATAATAATAATAGCAGCAACCTCAGGGGCCATCCAGTCCAACCCCCATTTGTCAGATAGGAAATGCTCAATCAAAGCACCCCCAACAGATGGCCAACCAGCCTTTGTAGTAGTAGTAGTAATAATAATAATAATAATAGCAGCAATCCCAGGGGCCACCCTTCATGCAAGAAAAGTACAATCAAAGCATCCCCAACAGATGGCCACTCAGTCTTAGTAGTAGTAGTAGTAGTAGTAGTAGTAGTAACAGCAACCCCAGGGGGAGGAAAAGCCAATCAAAGCACCCCCAACAGATGGCCACTCAGCAACAGTAAATTGTCCCAGTAGCCTTCGTCAAAGTAGATGGCCAGTCTTAGTAGTAGTAGTAGTAACACCAAACTCAGGGGCCATCCAGTCCAACCCCCTTTTGCCAGGGAGGAAAAGCACAATCAAAGCACTCCCAACAGATGGCCAACCAGCCGTAGTAGTAGCAATAGTAAATATTAATAATAATAGCAGCAACCCCAGGGGCCACCCAGTCCAACACCCTTCTGCCTTCATGCAAGAAAAGCACAATCAAAGCATCCCCAACAGATGGCCACTCAGCCTTTGTAGTAGTAGTAGTAGTAATAGCAGCAACCCCAGGGGTCATCCAGTCTAACCCATTCTGGCTTCATGCAGGAAAAGCACAATCAAAGCACCCCAAACAGATGGCCACTCAGACTCAATAATAATAATAATAATAATAATAATAATAATAGCAGCAACCCCAGGGGCCACCCAGTCCAACACTTTTCTGCCTTCATGCAAGAAAAGCGCAATCAAACCATCCCCAAGAGATGGCCACTCAACCTTAGTAGTAGTAGTAGTAGTAGTAGTAATAGCAACCCCAGGGGACGTCAAGTCCAACCCCCTTTTGCCAGGTAGGCAAAGCACGATCAATGCACCCCCAACAGATGGCCAACCAGCCGTAGTAATAGTAGTAATAGCAGCAACCCCAGGAGTCATCCAGTCTAACCCATTCTGGCTTCATGCAGGAAAAGCACAATCAAAGCACCCCAAACAGATGGCAACTCAGACTCAATAATAATAATAATAATAATAATAATAATACTAGCAGCAACCCCAGGGGCATCCAGTCCAACGCCCTTCTGCCAGGTCGGAAAAGCTGAATCAAAGCACCCCCCAGCAGATGTCCACCCAGCCTTTGTAGTGTTAGTGGTAGTAGTAGTGGTGGTGGTGGTGGTGACAGCCATCCAGTCCAACCGCATTCTGCCATAATGCAGGAAAAGCACAATCGAAGCATCCCCAAAATGTTATTTTCCTAATACAGGTGGAATCTCCTTACTTGGGGATTTTCATGCTAGAAATCTGCAAGCTGGGGCTCAGTCTCGGTCCCCAGGACCGCCTAACTGAGGTTATTATTATTGTTGTTGTTGTTATTGTACTAGCTGAGGACCCGGCGATGCCCGGGGTATTTGAGGAAGGCATTGTGTGCCAAGGTTGGTTCCTATTAGATGTTTATGTGGCTTGCAGTGGTCTCAGGAACTTAGTGAAGGTACTGCAACTCCCATTGGCCATAGTCCACCCCCTCCAAACAGCACCAGAATGTAGAGTGGGTCATGGGGGCTGTGTGTCTCACATTTGGTCTTGATCATTCTCTGGATGAGGGTTGCAGCAGTCTCTGGAAGTGAGGGAAAGTACTGGAAGTCCCATCATCCATTGTCCCCCGTTCCCAAAACTGCACCAGGATGTAGAGTGGGTCATGGGGGCTCTGTGTGCCAAGTGTGGTCTTGATCAGTCATTGGATGAGGGTCGCAGCGGTCTCAGAAAGTGAGTGAAGGTACTTCAAATCCCATCATCCCTGGTCCGTCCCACTCAAAAGTGCACAAGGATGTAGAGTGGGTCATGGGTACTCTGTGTGCCAAGTTTGGGCCTGGTCTGTGATTTGTAGGGGCTGCAATGTTCTGTGGGAAATGAATTGGGTGAAGGTACTGCAAATCCCATCATTTGTGAGCCATCCTGCCGTAAACCGCAGCAGGTTTGTAAAGTGGGCCATTGGGCCTCTGTGTGCCAAGTTTGGTCCTGATTCATCATTGGTGTGGGCCACACTGCTCTAAGGAAGTGAATTAAAGTACTGCAAGTCCCATCATCCATGGTCCATCCTCCCTCAAACTGCACCAGGATGTAGGCTGCATCTTGGGGGGGGGGGGTCTGTGTGCCAAGTTTGGTCTTGTTCTCTCATTGTTGGGGGCCTAGTCAGGAAAATCAAGTTGAGGAAGCCTAACAATATCCCATGAGCTGAGGCCTAGTCAGGAAAATCAAGTTAAGGAAGCCTTGCTGTCAATTTTGGGCCTGGTCTGTGAATTTAAGGGGCTACAGTGTTGTTTGGGAAGTGAATGAGGTGAAGGTACTGCAAAATCCCATCATCCGTGGCCCATCCTGCCCTAAACCACACCGGGTTGTGAAGTGGGCCATTGGGCCCCTGTTTGCCAAGTTTGGTCCTGATCCGTCGTTGCTGTGGGCCGCAGTGGCTGACTGCCTGCGGCCTTCCCTTTTCCCTCTGAGTCACTTTAGAATGTTGGGATGTGGTTG
>JARBWK010000015.1:7994386-8052602 GCA_030556195.1 Anolis apletophallus
TGATGCTACTTGCGTGTCAACTCTGAAAAAGAGGGTTTTGGTGCCAGAAATCAGACAGGCACTTGCAATGAAAGACTAACACTGTGATTAAATGCATTTTAATACACCCTGTGCCCAATTTGAGCTAATATAGGCTAGATGGGTGAATGCAGTGCAGTTGAGCTATGGAAATTTAATGTGAATGAGAAACACCACTGCGCATGGCAAAGAGTCTGACCTTCTCCGCTGCTGGCACGGAGCCTGGAAATATTGTTTCAACTCAGGGAACAGAGAGACTCAGCATTGATAAACTGCACTGTGTGAAAGAAATAACTAATAGATGGCTATTGTTCTCAATCTTAGGTATGACAGAGAGATGATGCTAATAATTTATGCAGTGTTTATTGGTTTAATGAAATGTCATGTAAGCAACAGTAATCACCAGCCAATTATGATTGTTTTTATCCATGAAGAAGGGGTGGGCTTTACTGAAATGACTCCATTGGGGTATAAATGTCTTTGTATGAGAAGTGACGGGGTCTTTTGCCCCTACCTGCAGCTGTGTTCTGCTGGCAGAAGCCCACCAGCTGGTGCCAGAATAAATTCCTTTTTGATTTTCACCTATTTCACAGTTGTCGTGTGTTCTCCCTCATCCTAGAACCGGCGCGTACAAGCAGCTTTGGTAAAGTTAAATTGGTACTTGGAGTTCCATAACTCCTCAATTCTGCTTCAAAACCTGGTTTGACCTGTTTAGTTTCCATGATCAGACAGGATTTCCCACCTTCAGGGTTGGAATCAGGCATGTAGTAGGGTTGCCACCTGTCCCGTATTATTTATTTATTTATTTCTTCCAATTTTTTTCCTTTTTTCTAATTTAAAATTTTATTGTTTTAATAAAGATACAATGAAAGAGGGAGAACAATATAAGATTATAGAACAGTAGGAAAATTTCAATTTCTATACTGCCCTTCCCCGTAGGCTCGGGGCGGTTAACATAGCCTAAAAAGAGCACAATCATCTATTATATAAATGGGTTCACGTCATGTGATGTATACCTCAAACAAAGAAACCATACAACGCAGAAACACAATACTTGCAACAGAAATAGGCCTCAAGCAAGGTACGTTTGTAGCAAAGAAACTTCCCCCCCCCCCAAAACCTAAAAGGCCCCCAAAACAACAAGTAAAAATAAAACTACATTTCCCAGTATCCTCCGGGGCAGCCAACGACTCACACAGCCTCTACATTCTGAACAACATGATTGGCTGCCAATAAGGGGCGGTTGCATAACTGCTGTAACCATAGCAACACTGGCAAGAGCCATCCAAGGCTAGGATAGAATGCTGAGAGATTTCAGTTGGTGTTTGAGGGTTAAACTGCCAAAAACCAAACTCTGAGGGAGCAATTCTCCAGCAAATTCCTACCCACACAACACAACACAACTTCCAATCACAACCCATCCCACCAACCTTACGGGACCCCGTACACACAACACCTACAAACACCACAAACTAAAACCATTCCTTCCTTCCACACAGACATAAACTGACCCAAAAGACAAGCCATGCCTTATAAAAATAACAGCATCGGACGACACACTCACAACGCTACATACATCAAACAAAAAAGGGCAGAACACACGCCAGAACAGAAACACACTGCGCAGCAGAGACACAGACAACAGATCACTGCACGACGCACAGCTGAGAACCAAATGCAAAGAACTGCACGACAAGAAGAAGCGCGCAGCCAGGAACAACAAAGACGCAGAAATACAACACAACAGCAGCGCGCAAGGAGCGCAGAAACACAACGTTGCAACACAGAAAACAAACTTCAAAAACACCACAACCAATTCCACCGCCTAGCCTTCAGATACAACTCTGCAGAAGACTACAGCATGGCGCCAGAGGCCGACATTGGCACCCTAACGCACATCTGCACACACTGCAAAGCCCTGAAATACCCAGCAGAAACACCAGGAATGTGCTGCCTAGCCGGTAAAGTCTCTCTACCACCACTTGCCACTCCTCCACAACCACTACAGACTTTGCTGAGTGGAGACACTCCAGAATCAAAACACTTCCTCCGCTATAGAAGACAATACAACTCATGCTTCCAGATGACATCATTTGGAGCACACATAGAAAGTGCGCAATTCATGCCTACATGACCCCACCAAGACCGTAAGTAACATCATTTCCAACCCTTACATCTCGCATCTCCTAAATAGGGCACAGCAACGCGTGCCGGGTACAGCTAGTAATATTATACGGAACGTCCCGTACTTTTGCTCTGAATGTAGTGTCCCATATCTTCAGCTCCTGTCCTGTATTGACAGGACAGGACAGGTGGCAGCAGGAGGCGAGGCCGGGCCAGCAATGAGGAAAGAAGGAAGGGAGAACTTTACGTGAATGCCCAGTAGCTGCCGCTCCCCCCCAAACAAACACCGGGCCTGGCCCGTCTTACTCACCCATCTTGGCGCCTTCCCTGGCCACTCTAGCCCTCCCTCTTGAGCAGGGGTGGGCAATTATTTTTTCCAAGGGGCCACATGAGAGCCAAAAAATATTATGGAGGGCCGCACCTAAAGGCTGAAATACATTCTAATCTACATAATTTATTTATTTATTTACTATATTTACTATATACTACACATCATATTATATATTATTTATTATATTATTATATTATTATAATAAAATTATTATAAAATAATAATAAAAACCACTAAAATAAAATAAAATGAAATTCAAGAAGGCAAGGTGCGAACCATGACAGAGGTTGACATCCTCAAGAGAGGAAGGATCCCAAGATGGAATGGCCCAATGGACCCAGCCCAGAGGATGACAAAGCGGACCCAGCCGCCGCCGCAGCAGAGGAGAGCAGCAGACGAAGGGAGGCTGCAGGCCTCCGCCCGCTCTCGCCCCCCAGCCGTTCCCCAGCTGATCGCCCTGCCATGGAGTGCCTGCCATCCCCGATTTGGAGTGCCTGCCATCCCGGGAGGCGATCTGGGCCTGCAGCGGGAGCAGTCGGCGACCTGCGGCTGATCGCCCTGGCAACCCAGAAGACGATCAAGTCTTCCGGGTTGCCAGGGCGATCAGCCGCCTCCCGGGAAGGCAGGCACTCCAAAGCCGCCGCTCCTCCGATTGTTCTCCGGAGCGGCCGGCTGTCTGCCGACGCAGGCCCCACAGCCCGCGATGGGATGGCGGCAGCGGTAGCCCTTCCTCTTGGCCCCATCCCCGACGCCCTTCTCCCCAGGCCAGAAAGAGTCGGCTGGCGGGCCGCATCCAGCCCGCGGGCCGAAGATTGCCCAGGTCTGTTCTTGAGCATAAAGAGAGGCGAGCGCAGAAGGGGGAGGGGGTGATTTGGTTGTGCGCGCCAGGAGTGACGGACCGGAAGAGGCGGGCTTTCCTGGAAGGAAGGTAGGGCAGAAGGGGCGGGGCGGCGGCAGGAGGCGCTCCCGGGGAGAGGGAGCCAGAGTGAGGTTCGCGCATACAGCCGCTTACGTCTTGGGCCTGCTGGGGATTCTGGGCCTTGCGTAATGGTCGCAGTGGCGAAGGAGGAGGGGGATTTGATTTTCAAGTTTTTAATGAAGTGTCCCTTATTTTTGCAAAAAATCCCATACTTTTAGGTAAACGTCCCTTATTTCTTATATCAAAAAGTGGCAACCCTAGCATGTAACCGGGGGGGGGGGAGCTTGAGGGGGTTAGGGTTCAGCCCCTCCTCCCCAAAAAATTCTCAGGGTGGTCTGCGGGACGGCCTTACTGGTACATTATTTAAACTGTTACATTTATCCATATACATGGGGGTATTGGGATGATACAAAAGGTTTGCTAGGGTAGATCCTCTCTCACTCAGACTCAGCCTCCCCCCCCCCCCCCGGGAATAAAAATCCTGGCTACGAGCCGGCCTAGTTGGAAGTAACGAGGATTTTCCCCATAATAACTCTTCCAGGGCTGGATTTCCCTTCCTAAAAGTAGATTCCTCTCACTTCCTGTTGTCTCATCCCCGTCTGTAATTAGGACCTGTTTATAAGTCGGATGTTTGTAACTCAGGGATTGCTTGTGCGCAGGGCCGTAGCCAGGATTTTGATTCGGGGCTGAGTTTGGTTCGGGGGGGGCTGAGACTGGGTGGAAGAGGGTCTACCCTAGCAAACCTTTTGTATTGTTATCCCAATAACCCCATTAATGTGGGATATAATGAGCATGGTGATCAGATCATGATATGAATAAACATAACAGTTTAAATAATGTACCAGTAAGGCCTTTTCGCGGACCACCCTGAGAATTTCGGGGGGGGGGGGGGCTGAAGCCCCCTTAGCCCCCCCGGCTACATGCCTGCTTGTGCATTAAACTCACCAAAGCCTCAAAGTCCTTGGTCTCCTCGGCGACATAGAGTCCGGGAAAGGGTCGCAGGACGGAGTCTCGCTTGTAGCTCTGCAGAGCCGAGGCGAAAAAGCTGCACTTCAAGTCGGCGGCCAAGACGTCCTTCTGGACGGCCTCTCGGACCCGCTCTTCAGAGGTGGTGGCATCCTTGGCATTTGGCTCCTGCATCCCCCGGAGGGCTCCTGTCCAAGGGAAAACATAACCAGGGAGTCGGAAGGGAGCCCAAGTCCAACCCCCTTCTGCCTATTGAACAGTCCTGGGACTGAACCCTCTTCATGGCACTCCACAAATCCCTTCTTTCCAGAATGAAGAGGAGGATCCAATGGTCACTCAAACAATCACAGATCTGCCTAATAATAGCATTGCTTAGCCCAGTGTTTCTCAACCAGTGTGCCGGGGCACACTAGTGTGCCATGAGAGATCATCAGGTGTGCCGTGGGAAATTGGGACCTCCAGGAGGGGAAGGGGGAGAGTCTAGTGTGTTGAAGTATAAAAACCCTAAGAAACCTACCTCGATAAAGGCCCCCTTCCCACCCGTTGTCTACTTGGTCTCTCCATCTCCATGCATTGGGAAGGCCTGCCTCCCTTTCCCCAAGTAGAGACCTCCTCTTGCCTTCTGGGGGTTCTGTGTGGGATGTTTGGCCCGGTTCTATCATTGGTGGGGTTCAGAATGCTCTTTGATTGTAGGGGAACTATAAATCCCAGCAACTACAACTCCCAAATGTCAAGGTATATTGAGTATTCGTGCCAAGTTTGGTCCTGATCCAACATTGTTTGAGTCCACAGTGCCCTCTGGATATAGGTGAACTACAACTCCAAAACTCAAGGCCAATGCCCACCAAATTCTTATAGCATTTTTCTCTTGGTTATGGGAGTTCTGTGTGGGAAGTTTGTGTCTTTCTGCCATTCCTGCCAGGATATCTATGTTGAGTGCATCGAAACAGGCCCAGGTTTCACACTGAGTGTATAAATACATTTAAAAACATATTCACTATATGTATGACTGTGTTAGAGTGTCATTTTGTGTCATTTTGGTTGGTGGTGTGCCCCAGGATTTTGTAAATGTAAAAAGTGTGCCGCGGCTCAAAAAAGGTTGGGAAACACTGGCTTAGCCCACGTTTGACTAGTTTGCTTAGAACAGGGGTCAGGAACCTTTTTGACTCAGAGAGCCATAAAAGCAAAATATTTGTAAATTTATTTCCGTGAGAGCCATATCTATTATATAAAGGAGGTCCCGTCGTCGAACGACTGACAGAGACAGAGAAACCATCCAACGCAGAGACACCAAACTTGGCAACATAAATAGGCCTCAGGTAAGGTAGGTTTTTAGCAAAGAAACTCCCCCCCCCCAACCTAGAAGGCCCCCAAAACAACAATACAAAAAAACCTACATTTCCCAGCATCCTCCGCGGCCGCCAACGACTCTCCCAGCCTCTACATTCTGACAACATGATTGGCTGCCAATAAGGGCAGATCTGCATAACTCCTGTACTGGCCAGCCAACATGAACATTCCGACCCATAATAAACTGTCAGAGGAGGATAAGGCAAAGGGCTGAGGCACAAACACAAACAACCAATTCACTTCCCACAGAAAATTTACACCCCTACAAATCACAGACCAGGCCCAAAATTGACAGCAAGGCTTCATTAACTTAATTTCCCTGACTAGGCCTCACTTAATGGAATGCTGTTTACGCTCTGAATTGACAGTAAGGCTTCATTAACTTGATTCTCCCAACTAGCCCTCAGCTCATTGGACATTGTGTATGGCCTGAATTGACAGTAAGGCTTCATTAACTTGATTCTCCCAACTAGCCCTCAGCTCATTGGACATTGTGTATGGCCTGAATTGACAGTAAGGCTTCATTAACTTGCTGTTCCTGACTAGGCCTCAGCTCATGGGACATTGTGTATGGCCTGAATTTACAGTACCCTACCTTGGCACACAGAGCCCCTATGACCCACGCTACATTCTACTACAGTTTGGAGGAGGGTGGACCATGGATTATGGGGCTTGAAGTACCTCCATGGATAATGGAATTTGTAGTACTTCAAAACCCATCATTCTCCACAGACCACTGTGTCCAAGAACCAAGACCGATAAAGACCAAACTTGGCAAACAATGCACCCCATGACCCACACTCCATCCGACTGCAGTTTAGAGGAGGGCACACCATGGATGATGGGATTTCAAGAACCTCCACTCACTTCCAAAGTACCCCACCCACACAAGCATCAACCTCTACATCAACACAGCAGACGGAAAGACAAAAAAATTGTATATCCACAAGCTATGCAGAACGCCAGCAACACCACACACTGACAACTCCACAAGACTTCAACATCCCACCCACCAGAACAACCCACAACGACACAGCCATGACCCCACCAAGACCATAAGTAACATCAATTCCAACCCTTACATACTCAGACTTTCTCGCATCTCCAAAATAGGGCACAGCAACACGTGCCGGGTACAGCTAGTCTATTATATAAAGGAGGACCCGTCATCGAACGACTGACAGAGACAGAGAAACCTTCCAAGGCAGAGACACCAAACTTGCCAACAAAAATAGGCCTCAAGCAAGGAAGGTTTTTAGCAAAGAAACTTTTCCCCCCAAAACCTAGAAGGCCCCCAAAACAGCGATTAAAAAAACTACATTTCCCAGCATTCTCTGCGGCAGCCAGCGAAACCCATTGGCCAACATCGGCCCACACAAAATGCAGGGAGGCTGAGTAACCATAGTAACGCTGGGCAGAGCCAGCCAAGGCTAGGTTAGAATGCTGAGTGATTTGAGTTTAGTCAGTTGGTGTTTGAGGGTTAAACTGTCAAATCCAAGATCTAGGAGGGAGACAAATAAGGCACCAGGGACACAGGCACCACTGACAAACACATATCCCCAGAATAACACAAACTTGCAAAACCCACACAAAAAAAACCTGCAACACAAAAACCCACCCCCCAAAAAATACACAACAAACACACTGGCAAAAGCAACACCCCCTCCACATCACAACCAGCACACAGCCAGACTAAGACTACTATGTCACCCCAACACACACAAAATACACCCCACAAATACCTGACAACTTCCCCAACACAAAACCCAGGACTGCACTCACTACTCACCACCACACACACCTCCAAATACACACACTTCCCAGGCACAATGCTCCAGCAATTCCTACCCACACAACACAATACAACTCCCTATCACAACCCATCCCCCCAACCTTATGGGACCCCGCACACACAACACCTACCTCCACCACAAACAAAAAACAACTCCACCTATACTCCAATCACAACACAACACTGCACTGATACTCTACAAACACACACAAACACCCAAAACACCCCACCCACACAAGAATTCCACAACATACTACCACCCACAATGCCACCACACACCCACTCTCATCAAAAAAGTAATACCTACACACAACACAATACGCACATAACACAACCTTGCGTCTACTGCTCAACCCATTTGTATGCCATTCCTTCCTTCCACACAGGCATAAGCTGACCCAAAAGACAAGCCATGCCTCCTAAAAAGAACAGCATCGGACGACACACTCGCAACGCTACATACATCAAACAAAAAAGGGCAGAGCAAACGCCAGAACAGAAAGACACTGCACTACACTAGCTTTTGCCATCACCATAAACAAGGCTCAAGGACAAACACTACAAATCTGTGGCATAGACCTTGACACAGAATGCTTCTCCCACGGACAACTCTACGTAGCGTGCTCCAGAGTTGGGAAACCACAGAACCTCTACATCAACACAGCAGACGGAAAGACAAAAAACATTGTATATCCACAAACTCTGCAAAACGCCAGCAACACCACACACCGACAACTCCACAGCACTTCAACATCCCACCCACCAGAACAACCCACAACGACACAGCCATGACCCCACCAAGACCATAAGTAACATCAATTCCAACCCTTACATACTCAGACTTTATCGCATCTCCTAAATAGGGCACAGCAACGCATGCCGAGTACAGCTAGTAATATATATAATACTAGCTTGGGGACCCGGCGGTGCCCGGGTTATTTGAGGAAGGCATTGTGTGCCATAGTTCGTCATTGGTGTGGGCCACAGTGCTCTAAGGAAGTGAATTAAAGTACTGCAAGTCCCATCATCCATGGTCCATCCTCTCTCAAACTGCGCCAGGATGTAGGGTGCATCTTCGGGGGTCTGTGTGCCAAGTTTGGTCTTGTTCTGTCATTGTTGGGGGCCTAGTCAGGAAAATCAAGTTGAGGAAGCCTAACAATATCCCATGAGCTGAGGCCTAGTCAGGAAAATCAAGTTAAGGAAGCCTTGTTGTCAATTTTGGGCCTGGTCTGCGATTTATAGGGGCTGCAGTGTTGTTTGGGAAGTGAATGAGGTGAAGGTACTGCAAATCCCATCATTCGTGGCCCATCCTGCCCTAAACCACACCAGGTTGTGAAGTGGGCCATTGCTCCCTTGTTTGCCATGTTTGGTCCTGATCTGTCAGTGCTGTGGGCCGCAGTGGCTGAGTGCCTGAGGCCTTTTGCTTTCCCTCTGAGTCACCTTAGGAGTGTATTGGGTGAAGGTACTGAACATTCCATTTCCAACAGAAAAAACTGCCAACTGGCTAACTTCAACTCCAGCCATTTATGCCTGCCTCAGGCCCTTCCCTTTCCTCTCTGTGCTGTGTTGGAATGTTGGGAGGCTGGCCAGTCACAGCCATTTATGCAAATAATCCGACAGTTGCAGCCAATCGAAACGCTGGCATATATTCGCTCGGTCGCGCCACCCACCCACCGCCCGCAAACACTGACTTTTATTATATACATAGATTTGTTGTTGTTTATTTGTTCAGTCGCTTCCGACTCTTTGTGACCTTTGGGGTCACTTCCAACTCATTCATGGTTCTTTATCCCCATTTCTCTTTGAACCTGCACATGTCTATGAAGCTGGATGGCCATCTTTCGGGAGGGTTTTGATTGTGCTTTTCCTGCATAGCGGTTTGGATAGGCAAGAGGATGGACTGGTTGGATCTTCTTGCAGTAATAATAATTTTATTCTTATATCCCGCCTCCATCTCCCCGAAGGGACTCGGGACGGCTTACATGGGGACCAAGCGCAATATAAACAAAATTATTTGTTTGTTTGTTTGTTTATTTATATGCCACCCTTCTCACCCCGACGGGGACTCAGAGAAGCTTACAAGTTATATGTACACACAATGTATTATATTATTAGCGTAGCACAATATTAGTATTATATATTACTGGATAATGGGTTAAAGTGCTGAACTGCTGACCGAAAGGTTGTAGGTTCGAATCTGGAGAGCGGGGTGAGCTCCTGCTTTTAGCCCTAGCTTCTGCCAACTTAGCATTTCGAAACATTAGTAGATCAATACCGACCTGGCAGGAAGGTAATGGCGCTCCATGCAGACATGCTGGCCACATGACCTTGGTGGCGTCTATGGACAACGCCGGCTCATCTCCATTTTTAAGACGAAGAGCCGGCGTTGTCTGTAGACGCCTCCAAGGTCAGGTCCATAGATGCCACTTTAACCCATTATTACTGGATAATGGGTTAAAGTGCTGAGCTGCTGACCGAAAGGTTGTAGGTTCGAATCTGGAGAGCGGGAGTGAGCTCCTGCTTTTAGCCCCAGCTTCTGCCGACCTAGCAGTTCAAAATGTGAGTAGATCAATAGGTACCGACCTGGCAGGAAGGTAATGGCGCTCCATGCAGACATGCCAGCCACATGACTTTGGTGGCGTCTATGGGCAACGCCGGCTCATCTCCATTTCTAAGACGAAGAGCCGGCGTTGTCTGTGGACGCCTCCAAGGTCCTGTCCATAGTCATGTCCAGTTCAAAATGTGAGTAGATCAATAGGTACCGACCTGGCAGGAAGGTAACGGCGCTCCATGCAGACATGCCGGTCACATGGCCTTGGTGGCGTCTATGGGCAATGCCGGCTCATCTCCATTTCTAAGACGAAGAGCCGGCGTTGTCTGTGGACGCCTCCAAGGTCCTGTCCATAGTCATGTCCAGTTCAAAATGTGAGTAGATCAATAGGTACCGACCTGGCAGGAAGGTAACGGCGCTCCATGCAGACATGCCGGTCACATGGCCTTGGTGGCGTCTATGGGCAACGCCGGCTCATCTCCATTTCTAAGACGAAGAGCCGGCGTTGTCTGTAGACACCTCCAAGGTCATGTCCATAGACATGTCCAGTTCAAAATGTGAGTAGATCAATAGGTACCGACCTGGCAGGAAGGTAATGGCGCTCCATGCAGACATGCCGGCCACATGACCTTGGTGGCGTCTATGAGCAATGCCGGCTCATCTCCATTTCTAAGACGAAGAGCCGGCGTTGTCTGTGGACGCCTCCAAGGTCATGTCCATAGTCATGTCCAGTTCGAAATGTGAGTAGATCAATAGGTACCGACCTGGCAGGAAGATAACGGCACTCCACGCAGACATGCTGGCCACATGACCTAGGTGGCGTCTATGGACAACGCAGGCTCACCTCCATTTCTAAGACGAAGAGCCAGCGTTGTCTGTAGATGCCTCCAAGGTCATGTCATGTTCGAAATGTGAGTAGATCAATAGGTACCAACCTGGCAGGAAGGTAATGGCGCTCCATGCAGACATGCTGGCCACATGACCTTGGTGGCGTCTATGGGCAATGCCGGCTCATCTCCATTTCTAAGACGAAGAGCCGGCGTTGTCCATAGACGCCACCAAGGTCATGTGGCCACTGGCATGACTGCATGGAGCGCCATTACCTTCCTGCCAATTGATCTACTCACATTTCGAACTGTTAGGCTGGCAGAAGCTGGGGCTAACAGCGGTAGCTCACCCCGCTCCCTGGATTCGAACCTGCGACCTTTCGATCAGCAAGTTCAGCAGCTCAGCGGTTTAATCCACCGCATCACGGGAGGCTCCTATTATAAATTACATCCCATAATATTATTATATTCGTATTATTATTTATATTTTGTAATATTAATTATATATTTCATATCACTATTATTTCTATTATTATTATATTTCATATTATTATTTCTTATATTATTGCATATATATATCATATTATTTATATTTATATTATTATTATTCATATTACATAGTATTATTATTTGTATTCATATATTACTGTATTTTATATTATTATCTCCATCCATTCATATCACCATGCATCCCTATACCTTGAATTCTATAGGATTCTATATGATGACCCTTCCTCTACTGTCTTTTCTCTCTTACCTCTTCAAAAGGTTGTTGCAACGCTGAGCTGGATTACAGGACTGCCAAATGGGGCTTACTGCGCCTGCGCTGCTCCCTTCTTCCGCGCACGCGCAGTAACTCCCACTGAAGCCCCTAAACTGTGACCAACACGGAAAGCCTTTTGCCCTTGGTTCGGCCCCGCCCCGCGCATGCTCAGTAACGCCGTTTGGGAAAACGTTTTCCCCTTCAGCCGAGCGGTTTGCTTGCTCAGTAACGCCGTTTGGGAAAAACGTTTCCCTTTCAGCCAGGGAGCCTTGGTTTGTACACCAAATGAGAAAGGGCCCATTAAAAGCCCCATCACTTTGCATTTTATTGACTTATCTATTTGGATATTAAAGGGCCATCATTTTGCATTTCATTTATTTATGTATTTGCATATTATTTTAATTTGCATATTAAAAGGCCCATCATTTGCATTTTGTTTACTTATTTATTTGCATATTATTTACTTATTTGCATATCAAAGGGACCACCACTTGGCATTTATTTATTCGTTTATTACCTGCCTATTAATTGTTTATTTGGATATTAAAGGCACAATCACTTTGCATTTTATTGATTTATTGATTTGCATATTGATTATTGATTTGCATATTAAAGGCACAATCACTTTGCATTTTATTGATTTATTGATTTATTTATTTGCATATTGATTATTTATTTGCATATTAAAGGCACAATCACTTTGCATTTTATTGATTTATTGATTTGCATATTGATTATTTATTTGCATATTAAAGGCACAATCACTTTGCATTTTATTGATTTATTGATTTGCATATTGATTATTGATTTGCATATTAAAGGCACAATCACTTTGCATTTTATTGATTTATTGATTTGCATATTGATTATTTATTTGCATATTAAAGGGACCACCACTTGGCATTTATTTATTATTTGTGCATTATTTATTTGTTTACATATTAAAGGGACCATCACTTTTCATTTCATTTATTTATTTGCATATTACTCATTTATTTGGATATTAAAGGGCCATCGTTTTGCGTTTTAATTATTTATTTATTTGCATATTATTTTAATTTGCATATTAAAAGGCCCATCATTTGCATTTTGTTTACTTATTTATTTGCATATTATTTACTTATTTGCATATCAAAGGGACCACCACTTGGCATTTATTTATTCATTTATTTATTATCTGCATATTAATTGTTTATTTGGATATTAAAGGCACAATCACTTTGCGTTTTATTGATTTATTGATTTGCATATTGATTATTTATTTGCATATTAAAGGCACAATCACTTTGCATTTATTTATTATTTGTGTATTATTTAATTATTTGCATATTAAAGGGACCATCACTGCATTTCATTGATTTTATTTATTTGCATATTATTTATTTATTTGCATATTAAAAGGACCATCACTTGGCATTTATTTATTTGCATTTTGTTTAGTTATTTGCATATTAAAGGAACCATCACTTGGCATTTATTTATTTATTATTGCATATTAATTATTTGTTTGCATATTAAAGGGGTAATTGCTTTGCATTTGATTTACTTATTTGAATATTATTTATTGATTGATTTATTTGCATATTAAAGCCATCATCACTTTACATTTTATTTTATTTTATTTATATCCTGCTTTCTCTCTACATACGGAGACATTCAAAAACATTACAACATAAAATATGCCAATAAACAACGATAAAACAGTATTATAATTATATGTGATTATGTATTATCAGTAGTATTATATTTAATGCATTAATATTATTATCTTTGGCCTTGCTTCCTTCCAACCTTTTCATTGTACTTACATTTTAACTGTTAAAATCGGTATGTTGTATTTATTGCTGCATATGTGGCAGATCCTGGAACGTCTAGGATGTCCCCCCAAATTCCTCAAAATGATTATCCTTTTACATGAGGGCCAGCGCGGTCAAGTGAGATACAGCGATGCTCTCGGAGACCTTTCTCATAACTAATGGAGTGAAACAAGGTTGTGTTCTTGCACCAACCCTATTTACAATCTTCTTCAGCATGATGCTCCAAAGGGCCACGGCAGACCTCGAAGAAGAAGACGGCATATATATATGCTATCGTACTGATGGCAGCTTGTTCAACTTAAGCCGTCTGAGGGCTCGCACTAAGACTCTAAACTATCTAGTCCGTGAGCTGCTTTTTGCTGACGATGCTGCTCTTGTCGACCATTCAGAAGCACCTCTGCAGCGCCTAATATCCTGCTTTGCAGCAGCTGCAGAGCTGTTTGGGCTGGAAGTCAGCCTGAAGAAAACGGAAGTCCTCTACCAGCCCGCACCACAGGAAGAACACCATCATCCCCACGTCAGCATAGGCAAATATGTGCTGAAGTCCGTTCAGCAGTTCACCTTGTAGCGGCAATTTGGAGTCCCAAAACTCCTTAGGCAGTACCTTTTACCTCAGGCGGCGTCTCCGCGCGAGCACAGGGACGGATGAACAACGCGACAATTCTTACTACGGTTCAATGAAGCCAAACTTTATTTGCAGGACATCAGCTGACGGGATCGGCCCGGCAGAACAAGCTGCTAAAGGGCAAGAGCCCCGAACAATCTCCACACTCAGATTTTATACAAGCAATGGCGACAAACCCTGTTGTCCCGCCCTTCTTTATGCCTTGTTACTGGCTGGCACTCATGAACTCATTTTATTATCCAATTAAACCAAGCATTCTCTAGCATCTCACTCTTATTTGCTAACAGGCATGGCGTAGGTATTAATTCTGCTTCCCAGGGTATGTTATCTGCTCTGATGCAGCGTGTTCCCAAATTGTTACAAGTCTATGCCACTTCTCCCCAGCATTCACACGGAGAGAAAAGCCTTCATTTGCCATGTGCGCTATCTACCCATTCAGGAACATTGTAAACAAACGCACGTTGGCTAGTATTAGGCCAATCAGGGCCGCTTTTATCTAAGAGGCACATGATGTTCTCTTGCGAATCACTGCTTGTGCCTTTGTGCCAATCAGAGTAGCTTATTCTCGTCATTTTTACTTGGCAAGCTACCCTGCTATTCTAAAGCCTTTACTGAGCAGCACTTTCTTCTGACATCATTTCTGCTAAAAGCATCAATTTCTCCTTTAACCTACCTGGGAAGCATCATCTCTACAGACGCCAAGTTTGACAAAGAGATAGATCACAGATTAGCAAAGGCATAGAGTGCATTTGGAAGGCTTCACAAAAGAGTCTGGAGCAACAAGCACCTGAGGCAAAGCACCAAAATCAGTGTGTACAGAGCTATCATACTGTCTATTCTCCTTTATGGATCTGAAACATGGGTCACCTATCAGCAACACCTACGACTCCTCGAACGCTTTCATCAGCGCTGTCTTCGCACAATCCTAAGTATACACGGACCGACTATGTGACGAATGTTGCTGTCCTTGAGCAAGCAGGGATCGCCAGCATTGAGGCCATGCTATTGAGAACACAGCTGCGCTGGGCAGGGCACGTCTCTAGGATGGAGGACCACCGCCTCCCAAAGATACTACTCTATGGTGAACTCGCCACAGGTCAGTGCAAGAGAGCCCCCCAAGATATAAGGACTCCCTGAAACAACATCTCAGGCTCGGCCAGATTGATCACCAACAATGGCCCACCCTGGCCTCACATCGGGAGGCATGGAGACGTACTATCCACAATGCTGCGGCCTCTTTCGAGAAGACACGCCAAACGGGTCTCGAAGAGAAACGACAACGCAGAAAGCACCGCAACTTGGAAACAACATCACCCAAGGAGACTTTCTGCTGTGCTTTCTGCAACCGAACTTGCCTATCTCAGATTGGCCTTTTTGGTCATCAACGCGCTTGTAAAAAGCGTGGAATGAGTCCTTCCTGAAACTTCGTTCGCGAAGTAATGCCGAGAAGAAGATGTGGCTTTGAATTTGCCATGGTCTGTAAGCCTCCCTGAAATGAGAATGTTGTATTTATGCCAATTATGGTTTCTACCCCTGGAGGGCAGCAAAGCATTAAAAAGCTGACAAATTAGTGGATCTTATCCAGAGTCCATCTACACTGCCAAGTTAATGCAGTTTGATACCACTTTAACTGCGATATCTATTATATAAATGGGTTCACGTCATGTGATGTATACCTCAAACAAAGAAACCATACAACGCAGAAAAACAATACTTGCCAACAGAAATAGGCCTCAAGCAAGAATACGTTTGTAGCAAAGAAACTTTCCCCCAAAACCTACAAGGCCCCCAAAACAACGAGTAAAAATAAAACTACATTTCCCAGTATCCTCTGGGGCAGCCAACGACTCACCCAGCCTCTACATTCTGAACAACATGATTGGCTGCCAATAAGGGCGGATTTGCATAACTGCTGTAACCATAGCAACGCTGGCAAGAGCCATCCAAGGCTAGGATAGAATGCTGAGAGATTTCAGTTGGTGTTTGAGGGTTAAACTGCCAAAACCAAACTCTGAGGGAGCAATTCTCCAGCAAATTCCTACCCACACAACACAACACAACTTCCAATCACAACCCATCCCACCAACCTTACGGGACCCGTACACACAACACCTACAAACACCACAAACTAAAACCATTCCTTCCTTCCACACAGACATAAACTGACCCAAAAAGACAAGCCATGCCTTATAAAAATAACAGCATCGGACGACACACTCACAACGCTACATACATCAAACAAAAAGGGCAGAACACACGCCAGAACAGAAACACACTGCGCAGCAGAGACATGAACAACAGGTCACTGCACGACGCACAGCTGAGAACCAAATGCAAGAACTGCACGACAAGAAGAAGCGCGCAGCCAGGAACAACAAAGACGCAGAGAAATGCAACACACAGCAGCAGCGCAGGGAGCGCAGAAACACGACGTCGCGACACAGAAAACAAACTTCAAAAACACCACAACCAATTCCACCGCCTAGCCTTCAGATACAACGCTGCAGAAGACTACAGCATGGCGCCAGAGGCCGACATTGGCACCCTAACGCACATCTGCACACACTGCAAAGCCCTGAAATACCCAGCAGAAACACCAGGAATGTGCTGCCTAGCCGGTAAAGTCTCTCTACCACCACTTGCCACTCCTCCACAACCACTAGAGACTTTGCTGAGTGGACACACTCCAGAATCAAAACACTTCCTCCGCTATATAAGACAATACAACTCATGCTTCCAGATGACATCATTTGGAGTACACATAGAAAGTGCGCAATTCATGCCTACATGACCCCACCAAGACCGTAAGTAACATCATTTCCAACCCTTACATCTCGCATCTCCTAAATAGGGCACAGCAACGCGTGCCGGGTACAGCTAGTATATATATATATATATATATATATATATATATATATATGTGTGTGTGTGTGTGTGTGTGTGTGTGTGTGTGTGTGTGTGTGTGTGTATAAATATATATATACCTGATAAGATATGTACAGATATAGCCAGAGAGAAGGGAGTCCATGCTGCTGCTGGTTCTGTTGTAGGGTGTTCAAGACTTTACCCTTTTATACCATTTCAGTCTGAAGTCTTTAGCAAACTATAGGTCCCCAAACTATAGACTCTTTTCATTTGGAAGTGGGTAGTGGTGTTTGATAACATAATAACGGGAAACTCTTGTCTCCGGGAAGGAAGGCGACTCAGATTCATTGCTGACCAAGCAATCCTTCCGTCAATCCCAGCCTAAATATTCCCAGATTGCGTTGCTGCCACCCGAGATCTTGGTGTAATTAAGGGGAATCTTCCCAGCCCTGTTTGGATAGCTGTTCTTGCCATTAAGTTCGTCCTCTGGAGCCCTAAACGGATAGTAACCCTGCTTCCTCTCAATTGTTTCCGTTCTACTTTCAGGACTTTAAAACCTTAACCACTTACCCAAGAACTCAGTGATCACTGGGGCATCCTTTGGGGAATAGCGTTGAGTTGAATGGCATTGGAAGAGGCCCAAGGAGAGGGTTGGAAGACAACACGGCAACACTTCTTAGTCTGATGGTCAGGCCCGGATCATCCATAAGGCCTCGTAAATCAGTTAAATTTGCCTCCCCACTAAGTGGTACCTTTAATTTCCTACCTGACAGATGCAACTGTCTTTCGGGCTGCAAAGGTCGACAACAGGCTACACAATAGGTCCAGAGACCACGCGACCTGGGCAGGCCTCAAACTCATGACCTTCTGGTCAGTAGTGATCTTATGCAGCTGACACCCAGCCGGGTGCGCCACCTTCCCGGTGATCTATAGTATCTTGTTGCGTCACCATCAGTTTAACAAAGTTTGTGCCACATTTTTTTCCTGGAGTAGAACAACTACTTCTACTTTACTTACTTAAGTGATCCTTTCTAGCTCGAGGATGATGGTCTTCCAGATGTGGTGTCATGGGGGTGGGTCCATAGGTAGCTGTGGAGCCCTATTTTTGATCCGCATGTTCTCCCACAGTGAGGACACTGGTTTGTAGAGAGAAGGTGGCCCCGGTCAGGGTCGGCTTGACGCGCTTCCTCTTGGCACTTTTCTCCCTTTCTCCCTCCATTCATGCCTCTTTGAATTCTGCAGCACTGCTGGTCACAACTGACCTCCCGTTAGAGGGCTCAAGGGCCAGGGCTTCCAAGTTGTCAGTGTCTATGCCACAGTTTTTGAGGTTGGCTTTAAGTCCATCTTTCAATCTCTTTTCCTGTCCACCAACATTCTGGTTTCCGTTCTTGAGTTCGGAGCAGAGTATCTGCTTTGGGAGATAGTGATTGGGTATTCGGACAAGGTAAGGAAAATACTGCACCATTAAACAGGAAATAACACTTTCAAACCAGGAATGGATTTTCTTTATTATTGAAAACTAGCGGTACCCGGCACGCGTTGCTGTGCCCTATTTAGGAGATGCGAGAAAGTCTGAGTATGTAAGGGTTGGAATTGTTGTTAGTTATGGTGTTGTTGGGGCCCTGGCTGTGTCATTGTGGGTTGTTCTGGTGGGTGGGATGTTGAAGTCCTGGGGAGTTGTTGGTGTGTGTTGTTGCTGGCGTTCTGCATAGCTTGTGGATATACAATGTTTTTTGTCTTTCCGTCTGCTGTGTTGATGTAGAGGTTGATGCTTGGAAGTTAACTTTGGAAGTGAGTGGAGGTACTTGAAATCCCATTATCCATGGTGTGTCCTCCTCTAAACTGCAGTCGGATGGAGTGTGAGTCATGGGGGGCACTGTGTGCCAAGTTTGGTCTTTATCGGTCTTGGTTCTGGTCCACAGTGGTCTGTGGGGAATGATGGGTTTTGAAGTAGTACAAATCCCATTATCCATGGAGGTACTTCAAGTCCCATAATTCATGGTCCACCCTCCTCCAAACTGTAGTAGAATGTAGCGTGGGTCATAGGGGCTCTGTGTGCCAAGGTAGGTTACTGTAAGTTCAGGCCATACACAATGTCCCATGAGCTGAGGCCTAGTCAGGAACAGCAAGTTAATTAAGCCTTACTGTCAATTCAGGCCTTACACAATGTCCAATGAGCTGAGGCCTAGTCAGGAACAGCAAGTTAATGAAGCCTTACTGTCAATTCAGGCCATACACAATGTCCAATGAGCTGAGGCGTAGTCGGGAGAATCACGTTAATGAAGCCTTACTGTCAATTCAGAGCGTAAACAGCATTCCATTAAGTGAGGCCTAGTCAGGGAAATTAAGTTAATGAAGCCTTACTGTCAATTTTGGGCGTGTTCTGTGATTTGTAGGGGTGTAAATTTTCTATGGGTAGTGATTTGGGTGTTTGTGTTTATGCCTCAGCCCTTTGCCTTATCCTCCTCTGACAGTTTATTATGGGTTAGAATGTTCATGTTGGCTGGCCAGTGCAGGAGTTATGCAAATCCGCCCTTATTGGCAGCCAATCATGTTGTCAGAATGTAGAGGCTGGGAGAGTCGTTGGCAGCCCCGGAGGATGCTGGAAAATGTAGTTTTTTTACTCGTTGTTTTGTGGGCCTTTTAGGTTTTGGGGGGGAATGTTTCTTTGCTACAAACATACCTTGCTTGAGGCCTATTTCTGTTGGCAAGTTTGGTGTTTCTGCGTTGTAAGGTTTCTCTGTTTGGGACTGTCGTTCGATGACGGGAACCCCTTTATATAATAGATGTTTATAAAAGCTTTGAAAATTCGCCCAAAATCAGTGGATACATGAAACGTTCTGAAACCTGGTGTGCTAAGAGTGGAAAATGTGTTCGACAATTGTAGCACGTTTCACCCCGATAGCTGTAAAAATTAGGGAGAAATGAGACCCTGATGTTTCTCCAATTATAGCATTTTAAAAAATCAATTGCACATCCCTTGCAGATACCAAGGGCTTTGGTTTCGGATAGAGCTACAGTGATAGATCTGAAACCTACAGGTTCTGGCTTGTACTTTCTTTGGATGCTGGGATGCTCTCCGCGGGCATTTTGGGTCTGTTTCTGTGGGCAATTTCTGGCCCATTTTCTCCGCCGAACAAAAGGAGGAAACCGCAAAAAGGCGCAAGAGCGTGCGATGCCTTTAAAGGGGGATTTATCCAATCCTCTCCTCCCCAAGCCCAGGCTTACTTATCCACTTATCCCAGTGTTAAATTCCAGCCGGGCTTATCTCCTGGCCTCCTGCTAAAAACTGTCTTCTAACCTTTGCTGGGATGTTTGATTCAGTGGGCAATTTTCGGTGGCAAGGCAATATTTCGCCCAATTCCTCATTAACATGTTTCCAAGGTATTTTGAATCAACTTCCTGGCTAAAATTTAAGAGAACTAGAAATGTGTCAGTTCCAAACCAAAATATCACGGAGATATGTCGAATTAAAGTAGTTTGGCACTCCCCCTATGCTGTTGCATCCTCTTGGTTGTGATTTCATGAGGCGTCCGAACTCAAATGGGAACTTCCAGGATTCCAAAGCACTGAGCCATGGCCGTTAAAGTCATGTCAAACTGCACTGATTCTACAGTGTAGATCAGGGGTGGGCAATTATTGTTTTCAAGGGCCACACTAGAGCCAAAAAATATTATGGAGGGCCACACCTAAAGGCTGAACTACATTCTAATCTACATAATGTATATATTTATTTATTTACTTACTATATCTATTATATAAATGGGTTCACGTCATGTGATGTATACCTCAAACAAAGAAACCATACAACGCAGAAACACAATACTTGCCAACAGAAATAGGCCTCAAGCAAGGTACGTTTGTAGCAAAGAAACTCCCCCCCCCCGAAACCTACAAGGCCCCCAAAACAACGAATAAAAATTAAACTACATTTACCAGCATCCTCCGGGGCAGCCAAAGACTCACCCAGCCTCTACATTCTGAACAACATGATTGGCTGCCAATAAGGGCGGATTTGCATAACTGCTGCACTGGCCAGCCGACATGAAAATTCGATCCTAGCCCTCACTTGGGAAGCTGTTTACGCTCTAAATTGACAGTAAGCTGATTTTAACTAGGCTTACTAAATTGACAGTAAGACTTGATTTCTAATAGCCCTCAACTGGGAAGCTGTTTACGCTCTGAATTGACAGTAAGACACCATTCCCTTGATTTCCCTAACTAGGCCTCACTTACTGGGAAGCTGTTTACGCTCTGAATTGACAGTAAGGCTTCATTAACTTGATTCTCCCGACTAGGCCTCAGCTCATGGGACATTGTGTATGGCCTGAATTTACAGTAACCTACCTTGGCACACAGAGCCCCGACCATGCATGATGAGACTTGAAGTACCACCATGGAAAATGGGATTTGTAGTAATTCAAAACCCATCATTCCCCACAGACCACTGTGGCCCAGAACCAAGACCAATACAGACCCAACTTGGCACACCATGCCCCCCATGACCCACACTCCATCCAACTGCAGTTTAGAGGAGGGCACACCGTGGATGATTGGACTTTCTCGCATCTCCTAAAAAGGGCACAGCAACGCGTGCCGGGTACAGCTAGTTTACTATATATTACACATCATTAATATCAACATATTAATATATCAAGAAATATTCATCTATTGTTAGTATTAATATCATAATTATTATATTACTAGCTGTACCCGGCACGCGTTCCTGAGTATGTAAGGGTTGGAAGTGATGTGACTTATGGTGTTGGTGGGGTCATGGCTGTGTCGTTGTGGGTTGTTCTGGTGGGTGGGATGTTGAAGTCTTGTGGAGTTGTGTGTGTTGTGTGTGAGTTGTGTAGTGGGTCTGTAGAGGTAGGCATCGTGAATTGTGTGGTTTGGTGGTAGTTAAGTGAGTGTATTTTGTTGTGGGTGTCTTTGGTGGTGCCGAAGGGCAGCGGCAAGGCGGCAGCAGCGACCCCGGTCCTTTTCTCTTCACCCTCTGCCATCCGGAGGGCAGTAGCGGCGAGGCCAGCGTCCCCACGCCTCGTTCTTCTTCACCCTCCGTCCTCCGGAGGGCAGGCTCAGGGGCGTGGAGGCTTCTCGGAGTACCCAGGAGCTCTCCATGTGGTAGCCGCTGCTCCGTGGCGGCCGCCATCTTTCTTGGCCAGGAGGGGGCAGGACCTCCAGTCTGCATTCTTTGGGCGTCAGTTTCCGTCCAGACCCTTTTCCTGACGGATTGACTTCCGTCTGAGCAATAAGCCACCGCAGGTCACGGAATGCTCCCGCTGCAGCCCGGATCGCCTCCAGGAATGACAGGCACTCCAAACCCGCCGCTCCTCCGGCCTGCCTGCCGACACAGGCCCCACAGAGCCCGCGATGGGATGGCGGAAGCGGCACTCCTTCCTCTTGGCCCCGCCCCCAATGCCCTTCTCCTTGCTGCTGCCTTCCGCCCGGGCGCCGATTCTTTCGCCCGCAAGGCATTGCGGGAAGGAGGGAACGCGAGGCAGGCCCTTCGGAGGGAGTGCCCTGCCTCTCTCTCCTCCAGAAGCAGCTGTACAGCTTCCGCTGCCGCTTCCTCCTTCCTGCAATGCCCCGCAGGTGGAAGAAGCGCTGCGCCGGTGGAAAACAGAAGCAGGAGTGTGCGTGCGACTAGTTGAGCAGCCCTGTCCTAGATTCATCGCTAATGCTTGAAGCCCAGGCGTCAACGGTGGCTGCGAGGGCCTTCGCACAATTCAAACTCGTGGCGAAAAACAGAAGCAGGAGCGTGTGTGGCGGCGGGAACACGCAGCGGCGGGGGCATGTAGATCTTTAGGACTTGGTTGCTTAAGAGTAGTTTGCATGCTGAAAAAGTGTGAGCACCCCTGATCTAGGAGGACACCCAAGCTGGATATGGTTCCTTTCCAATTTCAATCCAAAGTGGGGTCACTGCTCCACCATGAACACACCGCAATTGGGGTTTGGACACCAATTCCCATATCTATTTGGGGCCAATGGGGAAAAAGAGGAGGTAAAGGATTGCTTTTGAATTACAGAGGGGGGGGGGGGGATTGGTGTTGGGAGGAAAGACAATTGCTAATCCGCTGGCAGCCAATGGAGACGTTCCAGCCCTTGCTTTTTACAGACCATTTTCCAGCCTGGCAAACATCCCTATAAAACTACTTTTATAGCCTCCCGGTTGAAATTAAGCATGGATTCATAAAAGTGTCAGCCAAATGAGCCCGTCACATCCGACACAATCTTGAAGGAGCCCAAATGGTTTTTTCAGGTAGATCGGCTTTTATGGGGCACGATAAAATGCATCGAGCGGCACAAGGCCGACGCATCTCCCGCCCGGTTCTCCTTCCTGTGGTCAAGGCTTCTTCCTTATCTGGACATCTCCACTATTCTCTCCAGCTTTCAAAATACCGCATTTACTCTATCCCAGGGCTGCCCAACTGCTGGGAGCTTCGCCCCGCCGGCGGGCATGCATGCATGCGCACGCACGCCAGCGGGCTTCCCCTCCTCCTCCTGGCCGCCTCCTTCCTTTGCAAGGGGGCGGCCCAGGCGGCCAGGAGGAGGGTGGGACTTCCCTTCATCCTCCTCGAGCCTTCCTTTCGGTCGCGGGGAGGAGGGAGGTGGTGCTCGTGGGGCCGTCCTCGGCACTGCTCGAAAGGGGCGCGAGGAGTCCGAAATCCCGCCCTCCTCCTCCTCCCTTTTGGTCACAGGAGGTGGAGGAGGGCGCGAGGAGGATGAGCAGTGAAGTCCCACCTCCTCCTCCTCCTCACGCCCTCCTTTTGGTCACAGGTGGAGGAGGCGCCGGACAGAAGCCCCACGAGCAGTGCCGCGCATGGCTTTCCGCACCCTGGGGGCATGGCTTTCCGCACCCTGGAGGGGGGCGGCACGGGGCATCTTGGCCTCGGGCAGTCGAAGAGCCTAATCCAGGCCTGTTTAAGGCAGGCCTACGTAGAGAGCGTTGCAGTAGTCCAAACAGGATGTGAATAGGGTGTGGATTACCAAGGCCAGATCTGGCTTCTCAAGGTATGGGCGCAACTGGCGCCCAAGCTCTAGTTGCGTGAAGGCACTCCTGGTCACCGCCGACACCTGAGTCTCCAGGGTCAGCAATGAATGCAGGGTCACACCCAAGCTACGAGCTGTGTCCTCAGCAGGAGTGTGACCCTGTCCAGCACTGATCTGCCTTGGGACTGACCAGGAGCACCTCTGATAGCCCTCATCCAGTCCATTACTGATGACAGGCACCGGTTTAGGACGGGGACGACATCCTTGGCTTTTGGTGGAAAGGAATAATAGAGTCAGGTGTCATCTGCATAAATATTTTATTTATTTATTTCCTGTATTTCTATCCCGTCCTTCTCAACCCTCGAAGGGGGGCTCAGGGCGAACTTGGAAACTCTGGATGATCTCATTCAGAGGGAGCCCACCGGCCACCGGCCAGGTGGTCGAACAGGAGTCCCCCAACACCACCTTCTGGGTCTGAACCTCCAGGAAGGAACAGAGCCACTCTAAAACATGCTGCATCGCTAGTGTTGGGCAGAAGGTAGGCTGTGAACCCAGATCCATCTCGCGATCCTGGAACTGCAGAAGCGCCGGAGAGAAAAAGAGAAAGAGAACTAGAGCAGGGCTGCCCAGGAAGTCAATCGCGATCGACCAGTCGATCCCGGGACCAAAGGTGGTCGATCCCAGCCGGATGGGGCACTTCTCAGAGGGAGCGGAGCCAGTCTGTGCCAAGCCCCGCCCCCTCCCCGGCTTCAGCACTCCCAGCAGCTTCTCCAGGCTTGAGGATGGCAGTGCCAAGCCAGCCTTGTGCTAGCTATGTCACCACTGGCTTGGCATTGCCATCCTCAAGCCTGGAGAAGCTGCTGGGAGCTCCAAAGCTGTGCCAAGTCCGTCCCCCTCCCCTCTGGTTTTGGAGCTCCCAGCAGCTTCTCCAGGCTTGAGGATGGCAATGCCACGCCAGTGGTGACATAGCTAGCACAAGGCTGGCTTGGCATTGCCACTCTCAAGCCTGGAGAAGCTGCTGGTAGAGCGGCAAGCCAGAGGGGTGGAGCCAGGCTGTGACAAGCCCCGCCCCCCCCTCTGGCTTTGGAGCTCCCAGCAGCTTCTCCAGGCTTGAGGATGGCAATGCCAAGCCAGTGGTGACATAGCTAGCACAAGGCTGGCTTGGCATTCCCATCCTCAAGAGCTGCTGGGAACTCCAAAGCCAGAGGGAAGGGGGAGGGGCTTGGTGGCCTGGCTCCACCCCCCTCTGGCTACCGCTCTACCAGCAGCTTCTCCAGGCTTGAGGGTGGCAATGCCAAGCCAGCCTTGTGCTAGCTATGTCACCACTGGCTTGGCATTGCCCTCCTCAAGCCTGGGGAAGCTGCTGGGAGCTCCAAAGCCAGAGGGAGGGGGGGGCTTGCGTGGCCTGGCTCCGCCTCCTTTCTGGTTTCCGCTCTATCAGCAGTTTCTCTAGGCTTGAGGATGGCAATGCCAAGCCAGACTTGTGCTAGCTATGTCACCACTGGCTTGGCATTGCCATCCTCAAGCCTGGAGAAGCTGCTGGGAGCTCCAAAGCCAGAGGGGAGGGGCGGGGCTTGTCGCAACCTGGCTCCGCCTCCTTTCTGGTTTCCGCTCTATCAGCAGTTTCTCTAGGCTTGAGGATGGCAATGCCAAGCCAGACTTGTGCTAGCTATGTCACCACTGGCTTGGCATTGCCATCCTCAAGCCTGGAGAAGCTGCTGGGAGCTCCAAAGCCAGAGGGGAGGGGCGGGGCTTGTCGCAGCCTGGCTCCACCCCCTTTCTGGTTTCCGCTCTACCAGCAGCTTCTCCAGGCTTGAGGGTGGCAATGCCAAGCCAGTGGTGGCATAGCTATGCACAAGGCTGGCTTGGCACTGCCATCCTCAAGCCTGGAGAAGCTGCTGGTAGAGCTCCAAAGCCAGAGGGGGGCGGACCCAGGTGCACCAAGCCACGCCCCTCCCCTCTCCAGCCTTGAGGAGGTCGGTAGATCTTTCTGACTTGGTTTTATTATAAGTAGCTCGCATGCCGAAAAAGTGTGGGCACCCCTGAAGTAGAGGATAAAAGACTTTCTACAAGGAGAGCAATAATCTTGGAAGTGCTTCTGTGGCTCGGATCTGAAGTGCCCGGGAAAGTAGGGGGAGATACGCCTGGAGAGCTCTCGTCCGTACTTCAGCATCCACACTTGAAGAAAACACAAGGGGCCTTTTGGCAACGCGGGGGGGATACGGGGAGTGGGGAGAGACTAACATTAAGAGAATTATGGGAGGGGGAAAGAGGAATAAAACTAACTGAGAAAGAATGGGAAGAGATATGAGAAGCAAAACGTGTCAATTAGAATAAAAGAAATTTGGAGGTGGTATTTAATGCTAAGGCTATTTATTTATTTATGTACTAGCTGACCCGGCCACGCGTTGCTGTGGAATTTTTTTAACTTGGGGGCTGTGTGTGTAGTTAAGTATATGTGTATATGCGTATGCATGTATATGTGTGTACTTATGTATATGTGTGTTTGTATACGTATGTGCCTGTATATGTGTTGATGTGTGTAAGTACAGGTGTGTTTATGTATGTGTGTATGTGTATATTTGTATATTTCTGTGCATGCATATATATGTGTGTGTGTATGTGTTTCTGTGTTCCTTTCTTCTCCCCTCTTTCCTTCCTTCCTTCACTCCATCCTTCTATACTTACCTTCCTTTTCCCTCTCCTCCTTCCTGCTATCCTTCCTTTTCCTTCCTTTCTTCTCCCCTCTTTCCTTCCTTCCTTCACTCCATCCTTCTATACTTTCCTTCCTTTCCCCTCCCGTCCTTCCTGCTATCCTTCTCTTTTCCTTCCTTTCTTCTCCCCTCCTTCCTTCCATCCATTCTTCCTCCTATCCTTCCTTCCCTTCCTTTCTTCTCCTTTCCTTCCTTCCATCCATTCTTCCTTCTATCTTTCCTTTCCTTTCTTCTCCCCTCTTCCCTTCCTTCCCTCCCCTCCCTCCCTTCTTTCCTTTCCCTCCTTCCTGCCATTCCTCCCCTTTCTGTATCAGTCCTTGCTCCCGGTGTCTCAGTCCCTCCATTCCTTTCCCTACCTTTCCCTGCCACCACCAACATTCCGACTCTCTAAACTGCCAGGGGGGTGGGGGTGGGGGCTCCCAGCCTACATTCTAACTGAGGGAGTATTTGCATAATTCCAATGCTGTAAACTGCCAGAGGGAGGTGGTGTGGGGGATCATGGCAGTTGTAGTCCATAATGTTTTTTTGGATTTGTGGCCGTTGGGTCTTTTTTGGGCGGGGTGGTGGTGGTGGTGTTTTGGTAAACATACCTCGTAGGGTTTTCTGGGTATGTGGGCTGTTTTTGTGTTTCTGCCTTGTGTGGTTTCTTTGTCTATAAGACAGGAACCATGACATGGAGGATTTTATATATATAGATTTACGATATTTTACCCCGCCCTTCTCACACACACACCCCCGGGGGGGGGGCACAGAGCGGCTAACATAAGCAGCGATTCGATGCTACAATCAATACACATTATAAAACCATAAATACATACAGAATTAAAACAATAGCAATTAATTAAAAACAAATAATCAACAATCAATTACATCAAAACAATACTCTGTCCACAAACCCGATTGATAGACCAATCGTCTTTTCAATCCATTCCAGTCAAAAAGTTATGTTATTGTGCAAAGGCCTGGTCCCAAAACCAATATTTTAATTTCTTCCTAAACGCCAGGAGAGATGGGGTCGGTCGTATTTCACTTGGAAGCGTGTTCCACAAGCGTGGGGCCACAGCCGAGAAGGCCCTGTCTCTCGTCCCCGCCAGCTGCATCTGAGATGTTGGTGGGAGCGAGAGCAGGGCCTCCCCCGGATGATCTTAAATTGCGAGGTGGGATGTACGGGCAGATGCGTTCAGACACCATGAATACAAACTATAATGAAAAATGTTGGAGAGGGTGTCAGGAAACTGGAACTTATATGCATACTAGCTTGGGGACCCAGCGGTGCCCGGGTTATTTGAGAAAGGCGTTGTGTGCCAAGGTTGGTGTGCCTCAGTGGCAACCAATCATGTTGTTTGAATGTAGAGGATTGGATTCTTGGATGCTGGCCAATCAGAGTCCTTTATGCAAATACTCCCTCAGTGGCAACCAATCCCCTCTGTCTGGTGCCTTAGAATGTTGGAGTTCAGAGGCTGGCCAATCAGAGTCCTTTATGCAAATAATCCCACAGTGGCAACCAATCGAAACGCTGCCACATATTCCTCCGCACTTCCCGCCCTCCGCAAACACCGACTTTTATTATATACTAGCTTGGGGACCTGGCGGTGCCCGGGTTATTTGAGGAAGGCATTGTGTGCCAAGGTTGGTTCCTATTAGATGTTTATGTGGCTTGCAGTGGTCTCAGGAACTTAGTGAAGGTACTGCGAGTCCCATTGCCATTGTCCATCCCCCTCCAAACAGCACCAGGATGTAGAGTGGGTCATGGTGGCTCTGTGTGTCACATTTGGTCTTGATCATTCTTTGGATGAGGGTTGCAGCGGTCTCGGAAGGTGAGTGAAGGTATTTCAACTCCCATCATCTGTGGTCAGTCCTCCATGAAACAGCACCAGGGTATAGAGTGGGTCAAAGGGGCTCTGTGTGCTAATTTTGGTCTGTATTGGTCATTGGGTGAGGGTCGCGTTGTGAAGTGGGCCATTGAGCCCCTGTTTGCCAAGTTTGGTCCCAATCCGTCACTGCTGTGTGTCTAACTGCCTGAGGCCTTTCCTTTTCCCTCTGAGTCACCTTAGAATGTTGGAATGTGGATGGCCAATCGGAGTCCTTTATGCAAATACCATTTCAGTGGCAACCAATCCCCTCTGTCTGGGGCCGTAGAATGTTGGAATTCTGAGGCTGGCCAATCAGAGTCCTTTATGCAAGTAATCCCATAGTGGCAACCTATCGAAATGCTGTTACATATTCCTTGGCACCTCTGCACCTCCCAGAAAATGAACATTCAATTTCCAATGGGGAAAAAACTGTCTTTTGGCTAACTCAAGCATTCAGTTGCATTCTAATTTGCTGGCCAATCAGAGTCCTTTATGCAATTTTTCTCTCAATGGCAACCAATGCCCTCTGTCTGGTGCCTTAGAGTGTTGGAGTTCTGAGGCTGGCCAGTCGGAGGAATATGTGGCAAACAATCGAAACGCTGCCACATATTCCTCCGCACCTCCCGCCGCAAACACTGACTTTTATTACATACATAGATAGATAGATAGATAGATAGATATACATACCGTGTTTCCTCGATAGTAAGACACCCCGATTGTAAGACGATCGGGGGTGTCAGGGGGTCGGCTAATATAAGCCGCACTCGAAAGTAAGCCATACCGTCGCCGAGCCGCCACGCAACCGGCCCATCGGCCGCGGCACACCTCCACGGCACACCTTTCTGCCAGGCCTCCGAGGAAGGGAGGGGGAAGAGCCAGAGGCATGGCAAAGCAGCGCCGCGCCAGAGTGACGCGCCGCCGCCTCGCCACGCCTCTTACTCTCTTCCCCTCCTTTCTTCGTCCCAGGAAGGGAGGGGGAAGAGAGCCAGAGGCGTGGCAAAGCAGCGCCGCGTCAGAGTGATGCGCCGCCGCTTCGCCACGCCTCTTACTCTCTTCCCCCTTCCTTTCTTCGTCCAAGGAAGGGGAGGGGAGAGCCAGAGGCTGGCGAAGCAGCGCCGCCAGAGTGACGCGCCGCCGCTTCGCCACGCCTGGCTCTTTCCCCCCCTTCTTTCGTCCAAGGAAAAGCTGCGCCGCGGAGGTGTACCGCGGCCGATGGGGCCGGTTGCGGCGGCGGCGGCGTGGGCGTGGCGACGGGCACGCTCTTAGTTTATATAAGACGACTCGAAAGTGCCGAGGGGGACTTTTCGGGGGGAAAAGAAAGTAAGATGCTGTCTTACTTTCGGGGAAACACGGTAGTTAAGAAACCCAAATTCTGAGCTATCCCCAAAACAACACAAAGCACACACAAAAAAACACCAGGTAGATTTCATTCTAACTTTATTGTTTTCATCTCGTATGGATAACCACAGCCTAAAAAAAATCTAAACAGAACATCCTACAAAAAAATCTAGGTTTTGTTTCTCCCCCCCCGCCCTTTCCCCAACCCGGCTTTTTTTCTTCTTTTAATTATTAAATACAGAACTAACAATCATAAGCTCAGTGGGATTTCAAAGAGCAAGAAAGGGAAGTTTGAAAAAGAAATGGGAAGAAAAGTGCTTTGCAGTCAGAGATATTCCTGAAGAGGACCAAAACAAGAGGAAATGTTGTGTTCCATTTTATTATTTTCAACCAAAGAATGGGAAGACATTCGATGTGGAGCAGTTGGAAGGCAACTGAATGGGAAGACCAAATCTGGAGTCTAATATGCAAAACTATTATGATGTGGGTATGAATTTTTTTTTAAAAAAATGCCTGGAATTCCTCAACTATTATGGCCAAACTCTCCATCATTTCTATGATATTAGGTTTCTGCTTGATAAATGCAAATTGTGGCATTATGGAACGAATTGAACTTTTTCTGTGCAGAAAAATACTTTTGCGCAAAAAAAGGGTTTTCTGCACAGAAATTTTTTTTGAGTAGAAAAGGTTTACGGCACAAAAAAATATTTTCTGCACACAAATTTTTGTGTGTAGAAAAGGGTTTTCTGTGCAGATTTTTTGTGTGTAGAAAAGGTTTTCTGCACACAAAAATATTTTTGTGCAGAAAAAGGTTTTCTGTGCAGAATTTTTTGTGTAGAAAAGGTTTTCTGCACACAAACATTTTCTGCACACAAAAATATTTTTGTGCAGAAAAGGGTTTTCTGTAGAAAAGGTTTTCTGCACAAAAAATATTTTCTGCACACATAAATATTTTTGTGCAGAAAAGGGTTTTCTGTGCAGAATCTTTTTGTGTAGAAAAGGTTTTCTGCACACAAAAATATTTTGTGCAGAAAAAGGTTTTCTGTGCAGAAATTTTTTTGTGTAGAAAAGGGTTTTCTGCACACAAAAATATTTTCTGCACACATAAATATTTTTTGTGCAGAAAAGGGTTTTCTGTGCAGAAAACTTGTTCTTTTGTGCAGACAAACCAGCCAGATGTAGAAGTGAGGCATTCTGAATTTTGGCTCCATAGAAATCACCATACATTTTTCTGCACGTGAGTATGTAAAACGTATCTATATATAAATCAGCGACCACATTGAACTATAGCCATCTGCTTAATAACCATATATATATATATATATGAAATGGTGCAAAGACTGAAGATGTGAAAATTTGTCCTCCTAAGACAAACAAATGCACTCATTTGGACCCCAAAACATGATAATGCTGTGTGGTTGTCTCCTTTTTTGAGTGGTCTTATTTACTACATCTGGTTTAGAATGCAAATCATTGTTGTCCATATATATGAGTCTACAGAGACCATATAATGCGGATTCGCACCAAGGCAGTGTAGATCCATTCTTTCACAGTAGCCTAAAGAAGAATACATTCAGATAAGAAACGACTACACTCTTTATGACATGGATTGACTGACCACTGTTCGCGGGTGATCTGGTTTCAATACAGCCCCACTTCAGCCACGACCAACCATTCCAATTGGATCTGGGCCAAATTAAAGGTGTGTCTACACTGTAAAATGAATGCAGTTTGGCACCACTTGAGTCACCCTGGACCAATGCTGCAGACTCCTGGGAATTATAGCTGCACGCGCTATTTAACTCAGTGATTTTCAACCAGTGTGCCGCGGAGCACTAGTGTGCCGTGAGAGATCATCAGGTGTGCCGTGGGAAATTATTTTCGAACTTCATTCATATATAAACTATAAGGCGCATCTGTCCCTTTAAGAAATTGAACCATAGCACTCTCTCAGACGCGGCTAAGTAAACAAAGTTAGAGTTAGTGCTGCAGCGGCAATTTGGGATCACAGCAAGACAAGCGAGTGACAGTGATGGAGAAGTTTTTGAGAAGGCCCAGGTTTCACACTGAGTGTATAAATACATTTTAAAACATATTAACGATATGTATGACTGTGTTAGAGTGTCATTTTGTGTCGTTTTGGTTGGTGGTGTGCCCCAGGATTTTGTAAATGTAAAAAATGTGCCGTGGCTCAAATAAGGTTGAAAATCACTGGTTTAGCCTACTCTGACAAAGAGCGCTGGTGCCTCACCGAACTACAACTTCCGGGATGACATACTATTGAGCCAAGCAGTGTCAAAACGCATTCATTCTATCGTGTAGAAGCAACTGAAGTCAACAGTCGAGATTGTGAAGAAACCAGTTTTTGGAGAAAAAAAACAACACTTTTTTTCCATGTCCAACCATGTGGTCCAAATACATCCTGTTCCTTCTTTTTCTCCCTGAGATAGCAACTATTTCTGGTGGATTTGGACGCTGATCTACACCAATCGGCTTCAGCCATAAGCGGAAGTGAAGACAAACCTCCATTCTGGAGGATCGGAATAGCAGTAAAGGGGATATTTTTTGTCTATCGAATGTATACTACTCTGCCTTTGATGGGATCCATGGCAGATCCCCTCTGAGAACGATATCAGCATCATTTTTCATATAATGTATATCCACATCCTGGAATTGAAGAGGTGTAGAAGTGAATACACGTGGGGAAATGTCTGAGGATATCTGGGAAATGCGAGGTCAAAGTGAGAGTTGCATCAGAGGGGTTGGAGCTATGCTAGAATCTAAAGAAGATCTTCATGGGTTCTTGTTTGCTTGGTTAAACCAGGGGTGCCAAACTCATATTCATGGAGGGCCACATTTGACTAATGGTTGGCTCCAAAGGGCCATCGAATCTATGGATGGAGAATCTCTAGATACAGGGGACCAACAATAATTTTTGTACTTAGTAGTGGTGCTCTTTAGTTTTTGCTCAGTTTGGGTCCCCGGATGTTATTGAACAACAACTCCCATCATGTGGATTGGGAATAATGGGAATTGCAACCCAACTGTAATTACAGCTCTTGGGTTTGGGGAAAGACCAAAGAACATATCAAAGTCAGACATCATCTCTACAAGCCTTGTTGCTAAATCCAAACCCAACTCTCTCTCATATATATATATATATATATATATATATATATATATATATATATATATATATATGGCCTGGGCAATCATGGTTCTAAAGTACTTACAAAACTAAATTTCTGTTGGTGAAAACTAGATGGCGCTGTTGCTTTGCTTCTACAGTGTTGCTAATGTTCTGGTGGTGAACATTTCAGAACTCTAACAAAATTTTCAAAATTTCATTATTATTTCATTATTGGCGATTTTTAAGACAGAACCAATTAGGAACTGACATTTATAACAAAATTTTGAAATGTTCACCAACAGAACTTTAGCAACACTGTAGAAGCAAAGCACCAGCGCCACCTAGTGTTCACCACCAGAACTTTAGCCACACTGTAGAAGCAAAGCATCAGCGCCACCTAGTGTTCACCACCAGAACTTTAGCAAGATTGTAGAAGCAAAGCACCAGCGCCACCTAGTGTTCACCACCAGAACTTTAGCAACACTGTAGAAGCAAAGCACCAGCGCCATCTAGTGTTCACCACCAGAACTTTAGTTTTGTGAGTATTTTAGAACCATTTAGAACCATCTACTACTCGGCTGAACGAGATGCCCAAAGCTTTCCTGTGGATTTGAAAGCACAAGTCCATAGTACTGTTGAACTCCACCATTGCTATGATATTGAACATATTGGGGGGTCTGCCAAATTGGTGACCATTACATCAACGTGGCTTGGAAGAGGCAAAACATGGCCCAAAACAAGCACACATTCCCTTCATCTTGTTTTGTCATCAAGGAGAGGTCAAGAAGACCTTCCGCAAAGGCTGGTCTATTGGAAACATTTGTATCTAACTAGCTGGTCAAAGCCATCCCCTGACAGAGGAACAATCTAATTATATTTTCAAAGAGAATAAAATTAATAATAATTATTAATAATTATAATCTGTAGAGGTTCACACCCATCATCCGTTGTCTTGCGCCAATGGGAAATCCACATTGGGTGAGTCCATTACATTTACTGGAAGCAGGGGCGGTCCTACTGGTAGGCAAAGGACGCCACTGCGTGGGGCGCCATCTGGGTAAAGGGCGTATTCCCCCGCCCGCCAGACAGTGTCCGGCCGATGTTCCGCTTTTGGGCCTTGTGCGCTCTGACGCCATGCCGTAGAAAACCTCCTTGCGTGCCGTCGGCACGGTGCCGAATAGGGAGTGCTGTGTTTACAGGCTTCTGCACCTGCGCACAGGAGCTTCTGGGCATGCGCGGGGGGGGGGGGCAAAATAATGTTCGCTTACCATTTAAAATTACCTTAGACTGCCCCTGACTGGAAGTCAAAACAGGAAGGAAGGTAGGAAGGAAGGAAGACAAGGAAGGAAGAAGATTTCCTACTATAATGTCACTAATAAAATGGCACAACATTTTCCCTTTTACACAAAGGAAACAGTGACAAAATACTTGTTTACAGCATCACAATAACATGGTATTAAAATAAGAACAGGTTCATACAACCCGGGCGCAATTTGAAGTCGAAGCTAGTTTAAAAAAAATTAGGTGTCTTGCTTTGGCAATAGATTTTTTAATTTAAAAAATTCACATCTGAATTTTTTTTTAATTTCTAGGCAAATCATGTTTTTTTAAAAAATCCCAAACTGTTACTAGATAAAGTCATCCTGAAAAAAATATGTGTCTTGTTGGTGTTGTAATTGGATGTACAATCAAAGCAAAGGCATTTCTTTCTTTTTCTCTTTTTTTGTTTCTTAGCTATTACAATGTAAACTAAGCCCTAAACCATCACGTACAGGTGCCATGCTTCTTTAATGCAAGAGCACACAGCTACTTTTATTTATTTATTTTTTCATTGTTGGCTTGGGGATTTTGGGAGTGACAGTTCAAAAAAAGAAGGTACCCCGGAGCCAATGCTACTACTGATATAACACAGGGATAATGCAACCTGGGCCTCACAATTTTGTATTATTTTATTTGGTCCGAGATCAGGATTCCCTAATAACTAAATTCATCGCAACTTCCATTTTTACCTCCTTACTTTGGCCATAGCAACTCAGTCAATATTGAGTGAGGAACATCAGGCCACATCAACATGTAGTCAATATAGAGTGAGCACCACTGGCAATGGCCATATCAACATAGTCAATACTGAGTGAGCACCATTAGCCATAGCAACACAGTTAATGAGGAACATCAGGCCATATCAACATATTCAATATTGAGTGATGAACATCAGGCCATAGTAACACTGTCAATATTGAGCGAGCACCATTGGCTATAGAAACACAGTCAATATTAAGTGAGGAACATTAGGCCATATCAACATAGTCAATATTGAGTGAAGTACATTGGCCATAGCAACACAGTCAATATTGAGTCAATATTGAGTGAGGAACATCAGGCTATATCAACATGGTCAATATTGAGTGAGGAACACCAAGCCATATCAACACAATCAATATTGAGTGAGGAATATCAGGCCATAGTAACACAGTCAGTCAATAGCACCATTGGCCATAGCACCATTGGCCAGGAACAAACACAGTCAATATTGTGAGGAACATTAGGCCATATCAACATAGTGATGAACATCAGGAACAGCACCATTGGCTATAGAAACACAGTCAACATGGTCAAGCCATATCAACATGGTGAGGAACATTAGGCCATATCAACATAGTCAATATTGAGTGAAGTACATTGGCCATAGCAACACAGTCAATATTGAGTCAATATTGAGTGAGGAACATCAGGCTATATCAACACGGTCAATATTGAGTGAGGAATATCAGGCCATAGTAACACAGTCAATATTGAGCGAGCACCATTGGCCATAGAAACATAGTCAATATTGAGTGAGGAACACCAACACGGTCAATATTGAGTGAGGAACATTAGGCCATATCAACATAGTCAATATTGAGTGAAGTACATTGGCCATAGCAACACAGTCAATATTGAGGAACATCAGGAGTGAATACCACTGGCCAATAGCAACACAGTCAATATTGAGTGAGGAACATCAGGCTATATCAACATGGTCAATATTGAGTGAGGAACACCAAGCCATATCAACACAATCAATATTGAGTGAGGAATATCAGGCCATAGTAACACAGTCAATATTGAGCGAGCACCATTGGCTATAGAAACACAGTCAATATTGAGTGAGGAACACCAAGCCATATCAACATGGTCAATATTAAGTGAGGAACATTAGGCCAAGTACATTGGCCATAGAAACACAGTCAATATTGAGTGAGGAACACCAAGCCATATCAACACGGTCAATATTGAGTGAAGTACATTGGCCATAGCAACACAGTCAATATTGAGTGAGGAACACCAAGCCATATCAACACGGTCAATATTGAGTGAAGTACATTGGCCATAGCAACACAGTCAATATTGAGTGAGGAACATCAGGACATATCAACACAGTCCATATGGAGTGAATACCACTGGCCAATAGCAACACAGTCAATATTGAGTGAGGAACATCAGGCTATATCAACATGGTCAATATTGAGTGAGGAACATGTCTTCTTCTGTTGTGTGGCAACAGCCATGCTGGTTCTTATATCAGTGGGACCGTAAAGTCACTTTGGGTTTTAATCTGAATTTTAAAGGGGTTCTCCAATGTGCTGAACCTCTTTGGCGGTGAGGCGACTACAGCACAATGCTTGGCTCCTTTAAAGTTCAGACTAAAATCCAAAAGGGATGTTTCCCTCCCATCCTTATACACTTCCTAGAGACCCACCGAAAGCATAGACACCTTATTTGGGAACAATGCCACGAAACAAGAGGTTCACATCCAGATATACATATTGTCATGTTGGGTCTTATTTACACTCACAGTAAATACACTCTACATTTCAAAGTTTGCGCTCAATAACACGAATGTTTTAGGCGACGAAGGAGCCAAGTCGTGGCGGAAAAGCCACTCGATCGCCTCTTGCTGGTGCTCAAAAAGGAGAATTTGGGGAGCATTGGTTTTCCTGTTCTTTGTAAAGGCCATAATAATATCGTTGAGGCATTTCAAAAGAGAGAGAAAGAACCCAAACTTAAATGTCTTCCTTCCCTTTTCCTTCTTTGATTCCTTTTGATTCTCAACCAAAAATATTTTAATTTTTTTTCCAAAAACAACAACCAGTTATAAAAATAGCTATTAGAATTAAACCACTCCCACCATTCCTAACAGCCAGTAGAATTGTGGGAGTTGAAGTCCAAAACACCTAGAGGGAGGAAGTTTGCCCAGGCCTGATCTACAAGGTATTTTTTTCCGCTGATCCAAAGCAGCCCATTCTAGGAAGCGTGGACCATTAATAGTCAAAGGCTGATCTGGAGCCCATTTTGGGTGGGATAGGATTAAGCATGTTGGGCAATGTCTGAACTCAAGCCTGGAGTGGATCCACCAACATGGGATCCTTGTATTCATGCCCGGATTACCCATAAAGCCAACGAGGCCATGGCCTAGGGGTAAAGCCAATGAGGCCAAAACTGGCCTCATGCCCCCTCCTCGTTCCTTCTCCCGGCAAAGTCTCTGGGGGCTTCTCTCTGGCGCTCTCTACGCTCTCTCTCTCTCTCTCTCCAACACACTCTCTTTGCGCTCTCTCGCCACACATGCTCTCTCTCGGTCTCTCTTGCCAAAACTGGTCTCTCGTGCGCCCCTCTTTCCCCCTTTCTCATGCCCTCTCCTCGCTCACTTCTCTCTTGCGGCTCTCTCAACATGTCTCAGTCTCTGCTCCGTCCCCTCCGTCTCTCTGTCTCTCTCTCTCTCTCTCTCGCGTGCGCGCTCTCTCTCTCTCTCTCTCTCTCTCGCGCTCTCTCTGGCTCTCTCTCTCTCTCTCTCTCTCTCTCTCTCTCTCGCGCGCGCTTTCTCTCTCTCGCTCTCTCTCTCTCTCACGCTCTCTTGTGCTCTCTCTCTCACACATGCTCTCTCAGTCTCTCTCACGCATGCTCTCTCGCTCTCTCGTGCTTGCGCTCTCTCTCTCTCTCTCTCACGCTCTCTCGTGCTCTCTCCTGCTCTCTCGTGCTCTCTCTCTCTTGCGTACTCTCTCTCTCGCACGCGCGTGCTCTCTCTGGCTCTCTTTTCTCTTGCACGTGCTCTCTGGCTCCTCTCTCGCTCTCTCTCTCTCTCTCTCTCTCTCACGCTCTTTCTCTCTCTGTCTCTTTCTCTCACACTCTCTCTCTCTCTCACGCTCTCTCTCTCTCTCTCACGCTCTCTCTCTCTCACATTTCTCTCTGTCTCTTTCTCTCACGCTCTCTCTCTCTCACGCTCGCTCTCTCTCGCACACGGTCTCACTCACTCTCTCACATGCTCTCTCTCTCTCTCTCTCTCTCTCGTACGTGCCTTTGGAGCGAGTTTGCACCCCCAAGCCTCCCCAAGCCTCCCGAGGAGACCTTCAGAGCACAACGGAGCTTTCCAGCCAGTGGGAATAGGGACCTTGGAGGTGGCGGGAGGTTGGCTTAAGGGGGGGGGCGTAATTCCAAACTGTGGCCCAGGGCACAAAAAAGCGTTAATCCAGGCCTGCTTGTATTACCAATGGAAGTCAAGAGGTAGTTGGCTTCACCTCTTAAATCTTCGGCTTTGTCCCACATGGCCCTGTTTTCCACCAAAGTGGACAAAGTGAGCTTCCACCATCCTGGGAAATGAGGGAGACTCATCCGCCTCATTTGGCCCACGTCAACAGACGTCCGGTGTGACCCTTTTGAACATTGTCTCGCACCAACAACCATATCAGAGACATTCCTCACGCTTTCCCCCACATCACTTGGACATGCTGACTACTTATAACTGAGGTAGGTCACCAGCCTATCGAGAAAACGTGCTACGTTCTAAGGCTTCGAAACATGAGGTCTATCACCGACGGCGCCACACCAGTCACCTACAAAGCAAACCAGGAGAAGCCAACTGCTAAGCACCAAGCAGAGGCCCACCAAGCAGCACCCATCCCCTTTTAGCCAGGTCTTACTGGTCCACAGATCACCCTAGACCTGCAAATGGTTCACACATTTCACATGAACAAGGCCATCATTTCATCACTAGCCTGATGCTGAGATAAGCATGGCATCCTTCCCTTCCAGGTATGGTCTTACCTGTCAGGAGTGGATAATGCACAATGACACAACACAAGCTTTGTTTTCAAAGGTTTCATGTCTTGTTTCTCCAAGTTTAAGGGGTTGTCACCAGGAGAGCTAAAAAGACAAGGGTTCCTCAGAGCCTGCAGCCTTAAAGGCTGGGTAGATCAACTATCTCACTACAGCTTGGTAAACTAACTTCGGGGAATGGCAGCCTGATTCCTATTGGTTCATCCCAACTAGAGTAACTAGAGCAGGGCTGCCCAGGAAGTCGATCGCGATCGACCAGTCGATCCCGGGACCGAAGGAGGTCGATCCCATGATGGGGGGCTTCTCAGAGGGGGGCGGAGCCAGGCCGCTCCAAGCTCTGCCCCTCCCCCGGCTTCGGCACTCCCAGCAGCGTCTCCAGGCTTGAGGATGGCAATGCCAAGCCTGTGGTGGCATAGCTAGCACAATACTGGCTTGGCACTGCCATCCTCAAGCCTGGAGAAGCTGCTGGGAGCTCCAAAGCCAGCGGGGAGGGGGCGGGGCTTGGCACGGCCTGGCTCCGCCCCCCTCTGGCTTCCGCTCTACCAGCAGCTTCTCCAGGCTTGAGGATGGCAATGCCAGGCCAGCAGTGAAGAAGAAGGGGCCGGGGCGCCACCTCCTTCGACAGTTTCCCCAGCCAGCCTCCAATCCGCCATGACTCCCCCCGGCTTCTGCTCTCCCACAGCTTCTATATGCCTTGAGGGGACAGTGACAAGCCAGCATTGTGCAGGCAATGCCACCACTGGCTTGGCATTGCTCCCTCACGGCTGGAGAAGCTGTGAGAGAGCTGAAGCCGGAGGGAGGGGGAGGGGCATGGAACCGGCCTGGCTCCACCCCCTCCCCCCACCTTCTGCTCTCCCACAGCTTCTCCAGCCATAAGGGGACAGTGCCAAGCCAGCACTGTGCAGGCTATGCCACAGCTGGCTTGGCATTGTCCCCTCAAGGCTGAAGAAGCTGTGGGAGAGCTAAAGCTGGGGGGGGCGGGCATGGGCTGGCCTGGCCCGCCCCTCCCCCTTCAGCTCTCCCACAGCTTCTCCAGCCATAAGGGACAGTGCCAAGCCAGCATTGTGCAGGCTATGCCACTGCTGGCTTGGCATTGCCCTCAAGGCTGAAGAAGCTGTGGGAGAGCAGAAGCTGGGGGGAGGGGGGGCATGGCACGGACTGGCTCACCCCTCCCCCCACCTTCAGCTCTCCCACAGCTTCTCCAGCCATAAGAGGACAGTGCCAAGCCAGCATTGTGCAGGCTATTCCACAGCTGGCCATTGCTCCCTTCAGCTCTCCAGCTTCTCCAGCCATAAGGGGACAGTGCCAAGGCTGGAGAAGCTGTGGGAGAGCAGCTGGGGAGGAGGGGCATGGCACAGCCTGGCTCCACCCTCCCCCAGCTTCAGCACTCCCAGCAGCTGCCAGCAGGCCACCACCCCCCAGCCGTTCTTTACTGTGTTAGAGTGTCATTTTGGTTGGTGGTGTGCCCCGGATTGTTTTTAATGTTAAAAGTGTGCTGCGGCTCAAAAAAGGTTGGGAAACACTGATCTAAGGAACATCCCTTATGTGAACCAGCTCTGGATAGAGAGCAGTAGGCTTTAGAAGTAACCTGTGAACCAGTAGTGACCCATTACAGCAGTGGTGGGCAACCTCAAGGGGTTAAAGGACTACTTTGCCCCCATGGGACCTTGGATGGCCACGGTACCCACCGATACACCCCATGCTTCAATCTGGCAAGGATTGTGTTTTGGACACAAGTTGGCCCACCTCTGCATTACGGGCGGAAGCTAGCAACGGGTGACCTGCCCTTTTTTTGCTACAATCCTAACAATCGTTAAAAGTTTCTTTTCTTTTTACAAAAGAGACAAACGTGATATTAAAAGCAACTCTTGAGACAGTAAGAAAAACCTACACAAGTAAACAAGCGACTTGTCTAAAAGTCAGGCCCGGATTACCCATAAGGCCACCATAGGCCATGGCCTAGGGGCGCAAAGCCGAGGGGGGCACATTTCACGGATGAAAAAAAGTTGAAACAAAACAGGGTGGGGGAGAGTACTGCAAGGGGTGGGGAAGAGGGAATGGCGCCCCCTCACCATCGCCCTGCCCCCTTGTCAAGGAAAGAGCGTGAGGAGGAGGAGGTGGAAGGAAGCCTCTGGGGCCACTGCCGGGCATGCGGCGCAGCACCCAGGGAACATGGTGGCAGCGGCCCCGGGGTGGGGCTTCTCCCGCCTCCTCCTCTTCCCGCCCTCCTTCCTTGAATCAAGGAAGGAGGGCGCGAGCGAGCAGGAGGAGGAAGGAAGGGAAGTTCCCAGGGCCGCTGCCGGGCAGTGGAAAGAAGGACTGTGTGTCGAGGGGTGTGTGTGCGGTAGAGCTTGGGGTGGGAGCGTAATTCCAAAGTGTGGCCTAGGGCGCCAAAAGGGGTTAATCCGGGCCTGCTAAAAGTAAAAGCTTATGAGACTAAAAAGGGAAATGTCATGTACTGGACGCATGGGTCCACGCTGCTCTCGGTCCCCACTTTTTTGGAACGCAGGAAGGAAGAGAGGCGACGGGCAAAGAGGCCTGACGACACGACACACCATTCTTCTATAAAAAACATCTTGAGGTAGAACATTGCTTTCAAGGTTTTGGAAGTGCTTTACATTGGGACGACAACGAGAATCAAAGGAATACTTTTGTTGACGAAATTTTTAAAAAAACAAAACAAAACAACAACAACCGACGTGGTAGACATGGAGCGTGACTTCTTTCTGAGGTAGTACCAAAAGGCCTACTGACCAAAATGCTACACTACTTGCTTGGGAAAACAAAAGGAAGAGACAAGAGCTTTGCTTCTTCCCAGAAGACATTCAATTCCGGTTGAGGTAGGTTCTGACTTTGCTCGGGATGTCCGTCCAAGTCTTTTCTTTCAGTAGCCTTCGTGCAGGCTTCAAAAACATGTTTTTGACACACTTGTTTTGCCTTTCGGGCAGTTCATCAGCGACAAGAAGAAGAAGAAGAAACACATCCTGAGTATCACAGAGAGCCAAACGCACATGGCAAAAAGTGTCCATACATCCACGGAGAGGTTTGGGAGAAAAAGCCGACGTCGGAGAGGTCTGCCGGAATCGGTTCTCTCCACATTCTCCCAAAGAGAATCCACAGAGTAACCTTCCTAAAGCTGCCAGAGCGAGGAACACATTGGTAAACTGAGGCAGCCCACGGTCCCCATCCCATTTGGTGTCAATGGTGACCAGGCAGTGGGCCAAGATGTCTTCTGGAACCTACCCGGCTGAGACCTGGATAGGACAGAAGGTACACAAAGGCCTGGGGGAGGTCGGAAAGACGGACTTCATGAAGCTTCCACAAGGCTGCCCATAGACAGTACGCAAAGAAACAGACTTAAATTGACCTGAGATTGATGAGTCCTCTTAAAGACATCACCAGAGACAAACCCAACGTTGGCTGGAGAGTCCGATCAGAAGCTCGACCGCGTGGGTCACTTATCCTTCATTGGTTGGAGCTGGGTTCAAAGCTGGTTCTCCTTGGCTGAGGCTGAGCCGGCGTCGCCCGAAGACAGGCTTGGAAACGGGGTGTCGCCTGGCTCTTCGACGATGCTGAACTCGTCGGGCGGAAGCGTGGATATCTGGGTTTCATCATGTGAGGTAGGAAGACTGTGATCCAACTGAGGAGAAACAGCGAGGGAGGGAAAGGTTATTTGAATGCACAAGAGTCATTCGCAACCCTCTTCCCAAAGCCAACGTTGACATCCACATTATGCAAGAAGAGTGCCGATTCCACTTTAACTTCAGCATCTCGTGTTCACTATATTTTAATATATGGATTTTGCAGAATTCCAGGAATTGTTCAGGTAATATTACATTCTGTGGCAGTGTCATTCGGGTTTCTAGCCTTTGTGGCCTTATAGCAGGGGTGGGCAATTATTTCTTCTAAGGGGCCACACGACATCCAAAAAAGATTATGGAGGGCCACACCTAAAGGCTGAACTACATTCTAATCTACATAATTTATTTATTTACTTACTATATATCAGTGCTGTCCAACTTCTACGAGGTCCAGGGCCGGATAAGCGGTCACTGAGGACCTAGGGGCGCTCGGCCGCCCCAGGCCCCGCCCCCAACCCCAGGCCCCGCCCTCCTAAAACGGCCGAAAAAGGGCAGAAGGCGGCGCCAAGAGCAGCGCGTCACAGCCTGGCGTGACGCTGCCCCCTTGGCACCGCCTACTCCTTTCGGCGCCTCCCTACCTAGGGTGGGGAGCCGCGAAAAGGGCAGGCAGAAGGCGGCGCCAGGGGCAGCGCGTCACGCCAGGCCTGTGACGCGCTGCTCTTGGCGCCGCCTACTCCTTCCTTTCGGCGCCCCTCCCTACCTAGGGTGGGGAGCCGCGAAAAAAGGGCAGAAGGCGGCGCCAGGGGCAGCGCGTCACGCCAGGCCTGTGACGCGCTGCTCTTGGCGCCGCCTACTCCTCTGGCGCCCAGACTCCTACCAGGGGGCAGGGGCGGGCAGAAGGCGGCGCGGGGCAGCGTCACGCCAGGCCAGACGCGCTGCTGTTGGCGCCGCTTCTGCCCCTTTTTCGGCGGTTTCCCGCCGCCTAGGAAGGGAGGGGGGTCGCCGAAAAGGAGGAGGAGCTAGCTCTCTTCCTCCTCCCTGCCCCGCCTCCCTCCGGCCCCCCGGCCGCCATTTTTTTTTAAAAAAATCAATTTTTTTTTTCAAATTTAAAAATGGCGGCTGAGGGCATAGGTGGGGCCATGTCCAACAGGCTACAAGGCCGGATCCGGCCCCGGGGCCGCCAGTTGGACAGCCCTGCTATATATTATACATCATTAATATTAACCTATTAATATATTTATTTATTTATTTATTTCCGGCATTTTACTCCGCTTTTCTCAACCCACCCACCCACCCCCCGGGGACGACGACTCAGAGCGGCTTCCAAAAAAGCACAATTTGATGCCCACACAATAAAACATAGTATAAAACACAGTATAAAACCCTCAAGCATTCAACAATAAAATACACTAAAATACAATTACATTAACATATCCTATGCATTCATTTATGTTAAAAGCAGTGTTCCGTCCATAAAAGCATTGAGCCCTATTCAACAACTTCCATTAAAATCCAGGCCGTTTCCCCAGCCAGCCTCCAATTGAGGGAGGGCGGGGAACGGAAGTGGAAGTGAGGAGCGCAGTCTGAGGCAGGCCCACCTCTTTCGAACCGCAGGAAAGAAGGAAGGAAGGAAGGCAGGCAACCGCGGACCGAGTGAGTGCCTTCCCTTCTGATGTGGAAGAGGGAAAGAGCCATTCAGGAAGGGAGCCACCTGGGGGTTCTGTGTGGGAAGTTTGGCCCAGTTCTATCATTGGTGGGGTTCAGAATACTCTTTGATTGTAGGGGAACTATAAATTCAAGTGTGGTCCACATCCATCATTATTTGAGTCCACAGTGCTCTCTGGATGTAGGTGAACTACAACTTCCAAACTCAGGGTCAATTCCCAAGGAAACCCTTTCAGTACTTTCTGGTGGTAATGAGAGTTCAATATGCCAAGTTTGGTTCAATGCCATTGTTGCAAGAGTTCAGGATGCTCTTTGTTTGTGTGTTAACTATAAATCCCAGAAACTGTAACTCCCAAATGTCAAGGTCTATTTCCCCGAAACTCCATCTGTGTTCACATTTGTGCATATTGAGTATTCTTGCCAAGTTTGGTCCAAATCCATCAGTTTGAGTCCACTGTGCTCTCTGGATGTAGGTAAACTACAACTCCAAAACTCAAGCTCAATGCCCAGTATTTTCAGTTGGTCATGGGAGTTCTGTGAATCAAGTTTCATTCAATTCCATCATTGATGGAGTTCTGTGTGGGAAGTTTGGCCCAGTTCTATCATTGGTGGGGTTAAGAATGCTCTTTGATTGTAGGGGAACTATAATTCCCAGCAACTACAACTCCCAAATGTCAAGGTCTATTTCCCCCAAACTCCATCTGTGTTCACATTTGGGCATATTGAGTATTCATGCCAAGTTTGGTCCTGATCCAACTGTGTTTGAGTCCACAGTACTCTCTGGATATAGGTGAACTACAATTCCAAAACTCAAGGTCAATGCCCACCAAACTCCTATAGCATTTTCTCTTGGTTATGGGAGTTTTGTGTGGGAAGTTTGTGTCTTTCTGCCATTCCTGCCAGGATATTTATGTTGTGTTCATCGAAACAGGCCCAGGTTTCACACTGAGTGTATAAATACATTTAAAAACATATTAACTATATGTATTACTGTGTTAGAGTGTCATTTTGTGTCATTTTGGTTGGTGGTGTGCCCCAGGATTTTGCAAATGTAAAAAGTGTGCTGCGGCTCAAAAAAGGTTGGGAAACACTGCTCTGGTGGAGACCTGTAAGCTGATCCATGAGGAAACAAAGCAAACAAACCCAAGACCTCGTTCCCCTTCTTACCGTGCTCTCTTTACAGTGTGGATCGGGTGGGGAAGGCAGTGCTGGGAACAACCTTTCCAGCTCATTCATATCCAGCTGTTTCCCATTGGCGTCCGGATCTTCCCTTTCCCTCTGGGCAGATCCATTGAGGGCCAAGGTGGCAGCATTCCTCTGGCTTCTTGGGATCTGCGGCGTCGACAACTGCTCTTGCACATTCTTACACATCAGCAGCCTGTGCAAACGCAAGCGGGAAGAGCAATATAAATTGGTCTGGCAGGGCATTTTCACAGTTTACAGAAAGTTGTGAAACTTATGGGAAGGGCCATCATTCAATGGCAGAGCCACTGCTTTGCACAAAAAAGAGCCAAGGTACAAGGACGGGTCAATAAGTCCATAACTTTTTGAATTTCCTGCCTCTTAACTGAAAGGGCAACACTGCTCCTGTCAAGAGGCATCTGTCAGTTGACTCCTGTCAAAATTTGAACAAGCTAAGCAATGGGGGAGGTGGTTCACTAAATACAGTCAAGGTAATGAGGAGCAACAAACTCAAAATGAATAGTGCTGTTGTATTAAACAATGAATGGCAATATGCAGGTATATCACATAACATACATGTATACAACTAGCAGATCATAGTATAACATAGATATATTGACAGTCATCAGTGGGGAACCTTTCCCTAGCGTACTCACGCTTTATGAGCCCACAATGGGAATGTCTCTGCACATGAAAATATAAAGCCCACAGGCAAGTCTCTTTCCCACAAATGGGGGGACAAATGTCCAAATCAAGAGTGCCCAAGGAGGCGGAGAAATATGAAGGGTAGATCCATGCAGAGGGATTCCAGGGTCGGCGATAAGGGGTATCCAAGCGCCGTATCGTTTCACCTTGGGCGGCTTCTTCGGACCAGGACTCGGTGCAACACAAAGTCGCGGCTAGAGGATTTGGAAACCATGATATCATGACATAACAGTAAGTACATGGCCCCATAGTGAACCCACCAGGAAAAGAAGGCAATACATACCAATTTTTCAAATTATTCAAGTATAAATGGCTATATGCCAGTGGTCAGATCATGGACCCAAACCAGGAGTGAGGAAAAGATTTATAGGTGGAACTAACTCAGATAAACAATCATCAGGAACAGCTGCTCATGTGGCCATCACTCTTTGCTTAAAGTAATAGCTCATTTATTGTTAATTTGTCATTGAGCGGGGGGGATTCGCATTTAATCGGATTATCAGTCCCTTTCGAGCTGCAGCAACCGCTTTTTCACATCTATGTGCGGTTTTGGAAAAACCCGGTCTAGATCAGTAACTGAGAAAGCTTCAAAATGATGCCGCATGGTATTGAAGTGAGAGTATAGAATGGAAGTATCATTATGATTTTTAAATCTCGATTTGTGTTCAACAATTCTCACACGGAGTTCTCTGCTTGTTTGCCCAACATCAAGGTGGATAAATGACATTACGTGCAAGGATTGTGGCCACCTTTATGTTGGGCAAACAAGCAGAGAACTCCGTGTGAGAATTGTTGAACACAAATCGAGATTTAAAAATCATAATGATACTTCCATTCTATACTCTCACTTCAATACCATGCATCATTTTCTTTCTCAGTTACTGATCTAGACGGGTTTTTTCAAAACCGCATATAGATGTGGCGTTGCTGCGAAAAAGGGACTGGATAATCGATTAAAATGCGAATCCCCGGGCTCAATGACAAATTAACAATAAATGAGCTATTACTTTAAGCAAAGAGTGATGGCCACATGAGCAGCTGTTCCTGATGATTGTTTATCTGAGTTAGTTCCACCTATAAATCTTTTCCTTTCACTCCTGGTTTGGGTCCATGATCTGACCACTGGCATATAGCCATTTATACTTGAATAATTTGAAAATTGGTATGTATTGCCTTCTTTCCTGGTGGGTTCACTATGGGGCCATGTACTTACTGTTATGTCATGATATCATGGTTTCCAAATCCTCTAGCCCCGCGACTTTGTGTTGCAATCGAGTCCTGGAGTCCGGAAGAAGCCGCCCAAGGTGAAAACGATACGCTTGGATACCCCTTATCGTCGACCTGAATCCCCTCTGCATGGATCTACCCTTCATATTTCTCCGCCCCTCCTTGGGCACTCTTTGATTTGGACATTTGTCCCCATTTGTGGGAAAGAGACTTGCCTGTGGGCTTTATATTTTCATGTGCAGAGACATTCCCATTGTGGGCTCATAAAGCGTGCGTGCAGCTTAGGGGAAAGGTTCCCCACTGATGACTGTCAATATATCTATGTTATACTATGATCTGCTAGTTGTATACATGTATGTTATGTGATATACCTGCATATTGCCATTCAAAATTTGAACAAGCTGCATCATTTAGTTTGTGTTTGACAGCCATTGATAGCAGACGACCACATGATTTGAGGAGAAAATGGCAAAAAGTGAAAAAACCCATCACTCAAACCAAGGTTAAGCTTGATAAATACTACGGGGACTCTGCACCATCAATTTCAATGGTAAGAAAGTGGTTTACTGAATTTCGTTGTGGCCGTACAAGCACGGAAGATGCCGAACGTTCTGGACGCCCGGTTGAGGTCTCTACACCCGAAACAATTGAAAAAAATCACAATATGGTGTTGGGCGATCGGAGATTGAAAGTGCGAGTGATTGTGGAAGCCATAGGCATCTCACGTGGCTCAGTGGTTTCAATTTTAAATGATCACTTGGGTATGAGAAAGCTTTCCGCAAGATGGGTGCCACGTTTGCTCTGTCGACCACAAACGCAATCGTGTGACAATGTCGCAGGCGTGTTTGGCATTGTTCCTCCGCACTATGGATGAGTTTTTGCGCCGTTTCGTACCCGTGGGCCGAAACGTGGATCCATCGCAACACACCAGAGACCAAACAGCAGTCAAAACAGTGGGTTTCTCGGGGTGTATCGGCGCCCAAAGAAAGCCAAGGTGGGTTTGTCAACCAATAAAGTCATGGCGACTGTTTTTTGGGATGAACGCGGTATATAATCCACATTGACTACCTCCAAAAGGGTAAAACAATCAATGGCGAATATTATGCCAACTTATTGGGTCAATTTAATGAGGATTTGAAAGAAAAAAATGACCGCATTTGGCCAAGGAAAAAGTTATTTGCACCAGGACAATGCAAGGGTGCACACATGTGCAGTTGCCATGGCAACAATCCATGAATTGGGATACGAACTGCTCCCTCATCTGCCCTATTCTCCGGATTTAGCCCCGAGTGACCATTTCTTGTTTCCAAGCCAGAAGAAATGGCTCGGCGGAAAGAGATTTGACTCCAACGATGAAATCATCTCACAAACAAATACCTATTTTAGATGACCTCGACAAATCTTATTTTTTTGGAAGGGATAAAAAAAATTGGAGAAACGTTGGACAAAATGTATAGAGTTCAAAGGAGACGACGTTGAAAAGTAAAACGATTTTTTAAAATCCAAAAACCTGTGTTCCATTCAAAAAGTCACGGACTTATTGACCCGCCCTCGTACGACCCTTGGTATCTGCAAACAGAGCTTGAAAAAGTCCTGCCTGAGCTTCTGGAGAATGGAAACAACACTGAGCCGGAGGGGCTGATGTGAATTGCAGTCGGAGACATCTGTAGACAATGCAAAGTCCAATTTCTCTAATTCAGAGACTTTGAAGGTGGATTCCCTAATTTGGGAATCTTGATTCATGGAGCCTTCCTGAGATGGCCCATTCATTCCCCTCCCTGCAATCCCGTATCCATCAGGCTCAGCATACATCTTACCGTCCTCTGTATCCGAACATGAGGAAGAGAACGCAGAAGATGATGCAGGTGACGCCGATGTGGATCCCGATGATGATGCCGGTAGCCGAGGTCTTGTTGGTCTGCTCATCTTTCATGCAGTTGCAGGGTTGGTTCAGGCCTAGGTTCAAAGAGAGCTTCTCATATCACACCCCTTGCCAGTCGCAAAAGGGTTTCCGCAGGCGAAGTCACTGCAACTGGTCCCAGTTCGACACCGCGTTTTGGACCCAGTGCCATTTCTGACCTGTTTCCAATGGCCACCTCAAGTGTGTTATAATAATAATAATTATTATTATAATATTATTATTTATTATCATACCCCGCCATCATCTCCCCGAAGGGACGCGGGGCGGCTTACATGAGACCAAGCCCAATGACACATCAGTGAAACAACACAGCAGCAAATAATAATAATAATAATAATACACTTTATTTATAAATAACTAGCTGTACCCGGCACGCGTTGCTGTGCCCTATTTAGGAGATGCGAGATGTAAGGGTTGGAAATGATGTTACTTACGGTCTTGGTGGGGTCATGTAGGCATGAATTGCGCACTTTCCATGTGTGCTCCAAATGATGTCATCTGGAAGCATGAGTTGTATTGTCTTATATAGCAGAGGAAGTGTTTCAATTCTGGAGTGTGTCCACTCAGCAAAGTCTGTAGTGGTTGTGGAGGAGTGGCAAGTGGTGGTAGAGAGACTTTACCGGCTAGGCAGCACATTCCTGGTGTTTCTGCTGGGTATTTCAGGGCTTTGCAGTGTGTGCAGATGTGCGTTAGGGTGCCAATGTCGGCCTCTGGCACCATGCTGTAGTCTTCTGCAGCGTTGTATCTGAAGGCTAGGCAGTGGAATTGGTTGTGGTGTTTTTTGAAGTTTGTTTTCTGTGTTGCGGCGTCGTGTTTCTGCGCTCCTTGCGCGCTGCTGTTGTGTTGCATTTCTGCGTCTTTGTTGTTCCTGGCTGCGCTTCTTCTTGTCGTGCAGTTCTTTGCATTTGGTTCTCAGCTGTGCGTCGTGCAGTGACCTGTTGTCTGTGTCTCTGCTGCGCAGTGTGTTTCTGTTCTGGCGTTTGTTCTGCCCTTTTTGTTTGATGTATGTAGCGTTGTGAGTGTGTCGTCCGATGCTGTTATTTTTATAAGGCATGGCTTGTCTTTTGGGTCAGTTTATGTCTGTGTGGAAGGAAGGAATGGTTTTAGTTTGTGGTGTTTGTAGGTGTTGTGTGTACGGGGTCCCGTAAGGTTGGTGGGATGGGTTGTGATTGGAAGTTGTGTTGTGTTGTGTGGGTAGGAATTTGCTGGAGAACTGCTCCCTCAGAGTTTGGTTTTGGCAGTTTAACCCTCAAACACCAACTGAAATCTCTCAGCATTCTATCCTAGCCTTGGATGGCTCCTGCCAGCGTTGCTATGGTTACAGCAGTTATGCAAATCCGCCCTTATTGGCAGCCAATCATGTTGTTCAGAATGTAGAGGCTGGGTGAGTCTTTGGCTGCCCGGAGGATGCTGGTACATGTCGTTGTATTTTTATGGGTTGTTGTGGGGGCCTTTTAGGGTGTGGGGGGGGAAGTTTCTTTGCTACAAACGTACCTTGCTTGAGGCCTATTTCTGTTGGCAAGTATTGTGTTTCTGCGTTGTATGGTTTCTTTGTTTGAGGTATACATCACATGACGTGAACCCATTTATGTAATAGATACAACAATACAATCAATATAACTCACATATAAGCAATAACACACAGAGTTTAAAACCTTAATGGCCGGGCCAGATGTAATATATTAAAATTTAAAATAAATAAACACTGTACGTAAACAGAGGTAGGATGTACTGTATCTAGCAGAAGGGTTTTAAAGGATAATGTGGGGAGATCAACCCAATGGGTAGTTAAAGTGCTTCTGAGGGCATTTTGCAGGGAATTGGTCAAAGCAGCGCGAGGTTTACTTTATTCACATTGGAATACCCACGTTTTCAGGCTCCTCCTAAAGACTGCCAATGTGGGGGCTTGTCTGATATCCTTGGGGAGCGAGTTCCAGAGTCGGGGGGCCACCACAGAGAAGGCCCTCTCCCTTGTCCCCACAAATCGTGCCTGCGAAAGGGGCGGGAGCGAGAGCAGGGCCTCTCCAAATGATTGAAGAGATCACCTGGGTTCCTAGACAGAAATGTGGTCACGCAGGTAGGTGGGTCCCAAACCGACTTTATAGGTAAGAACCTGCACCTTGAATTGGGACTGGAAAATGAATGGCAGCCAATGGAGCTCCTTAAACAGGGGGGTTGACCACTCCCTGTAAGTCGCTCCAATTAGTAATCTGGCTGCTGCCCGTTGGACCAATTGAAACTACCGGGCCGTCTTCAAGGGCAGCCCCACGTAGAGTTCCCAACCGCTGTTCCGCGGCACACTAGTGTGCCGTGAGCTATCCCCTGGTGTGCTGTGGAAATACCTCTCTTCTCTTCGGCATTGAGTATTTATGTCACAGCGGATAGGCAACAGAAATATAGAAGTTTAATTCCCCATCGGCCCAAAAACTCCAGTCTCTGTTCGAGTGAATAATGAAACTCTCATTCAATTCACAAGGTAAATATATATCTTTGTATTGAATTGTATTTAACAATAACTGGCAAAACATCGAAAAACAACAGCCATCACAGCTACCTTTCTAAACATCCTTTCCTCACAGATATTAAATCCCAACTGACAAATCCCAACTGTCACTTTGTAACTGACATTCCTCAAGGTTCCATTTAGCAGTCTTGAGACAGCGCCATCTGGTGTCAAACATGTCACACTGCAGGTCATCTCAAACTGCGAAAATATATCTTGTGCTGACTCAGGAATTGCTATTCAAAATGCAATAATCTGACACCCCTGGTGTGCTGTGGAAATACCTCTCTTCCCCCTCTCTTCCCCCTCCTGCCGAACTCCTGCTGCTGCTGCTTGGGGGAGGAGGAGGAAGGGCCGGGCGGCGGCGAAGAAGAAGGGGCCGGGGCGCCACCTCCTTCGGCCGTTTCCCCAGCTAGCCAGCCAGCCTCCAATCGAGGAGGGCGGGGAACGGAAGTGGAAGTGCACTTGTCTGGGTACATGCGCACTAGGTCCCGGGGGTGGCAGACGCATTCACCTTCCTCCTGCGGCGGTGAAGGAAGCATAGGAGCCACTTGCTTCCGGAGGCGCCCCGGCTCGGCCCTGCTGCGTCCCAAGTGAGGCCCCAGGGCGCCCTTCCCCTCGGCCTGCCCCGAAGCCCCTCGGGGAGGAAGGGCCTCAAAGGGGAGAAGAGGCCTTCCTTCGCAGGGGAAAAGGGTCAGGGCCTGGCAGGAGGGCCCTCGGAGGAAGGACAAACAGGCGGGATTCCGTGAGGGACTCCCTCGCCACCCTTCCTCCCAAATGTCAAGGTCTATTTTTCCCAAACTCCATCTGTGTTCACATTTGGGCATATTGAGTATTCATGCCAAGTTTGGTCCTGATCCAACATTGTTTGAGTCCACAGTGCTCTCTGGATATAGGTGAACTACAACTCCAAAACTCAAGGTCAATGCCCACCAAACTCTTATAGCATTTTCTCTTGGTTCTGTGTGGGAAGTTTGTGTCTTTCTGCCATTCCTGCCAGGATATCTATGTTGTGTTCATTGAAACAGGCCCAGGTTTCACACTGAGTGTATAAATACATTTAAAAACATATTAACTATATGTATGACTGTGTTAGAGTGTCATTTTGTGTCATTTTGGTTGGTGGTGTGCCCCAGGATTTTGTCAATGTCAAAAATGTGCCGTGGCTCAAAAAGGTTGGGAAGCACTGCATTACAGTAATGCAATCTGGAGGTGATAGCCCAAACAGAATGTAAGTGTAACCTCTCACCTGTTCGGTCAACAGTCTCCCGCAGGGACACAAACCGGACAGTGGCATTCCCGTCGCCATGTTGGTTGTAAGCAAGGAGCTTGACTTCATACACCACCGATGGATCTGAAAGGAAAAGATGCACAGCCACATTGAAGCATGACGCTGTATGGTTAGCCAGGCCACCTGAATCCCTTGCTCCAAGTGCTTCTATGGTAACCACTGACGGCCCCAAACAGAGAGGATTGGTTGCCACTGAAATGGTATTTGCATAAAGGACTCCGATTGGCCAACCACATTCCAACATTCTAAAGTGACTCAGAGGGAAAAGGAAAGGCCTCAGGCAGTCAGCCACTGCGGCCCACAGCAATGACGGATCAGGACCAAACATGGCAAACAAGGGAGCAATGGCCCACTTCACAACCTGGTGTGGTTTAGGGCAGGATGGGCCACGAATGATGGGATTTGCAGTACCTTCACCTCATTCACTTCCCAAACAACACTGTAGCCCCTATACATCGCAGACCAGGCCCAAAATTGACAACAAGGCTTTCTTAACTTGATTTTCCTGACTAGGCCTCAGCTCATGGGATATTGTTAGGCTTCCTCAACTTGATTTTCCTGACTAGGCCCCCAACAATGACAGAACAAGACCAAACTTGGCACACAGACCCCCCAAGATGCACCCTACATTCTGGTGCAGTTTGAGGGAGGATGGACCATGGATGATGGGACTTGCAGTACTTCAATTCACTTCCTTAGAGCACTGTGGCCCACACCAATGACGAACTATGGCCCACAATGCCTTCCTCAAACAACCCGGGCACCGCCGAGTCCCCAAGCTAGTAAATAAATAAAACAAATACACCATATATGGGGAAAGGGCAGCATCATAATATTTTGATCACAAATTATTTATTAATTATAATTTATTATATTTATTATTGTGTTTATATTCACTAATTATTACTGTTTATTAGGTTATTATTTTCATTATAAATTATTTATATTTAAAATATATTACCGTGTTTCCCCGAAAGTAAGACAGCGTCTTACTTTCTTTTCCCCCCGAAAAGTTCCCCTACGTCTTACTTTCGAGTACGTCTTATATAAACTAAGGCGTACCCCATGCCACGCCGCCGCCGCCGCCCGTCACGCCACCACGGCACACCTCCGCGGCGCAGCTTTTTGGACAAAGGAAGGGAGGGGGAAGAGAGGCCAGAAGCATGGCAAGCGGGCTGCGTCAGAGTGACGCGTCGTCGCTTGCCCTGCCCCTGGCTCTCTTCCCCCTCCCTTCACTGAACAAAGGAGGAGGGAAGAGAGCCAGGGGCGGGGCAAAGCGACGACGCGTCACTCTGGCCGCAGCGTCGCTTTGCCCTGCTTCTGGCTCTCTTCCCCTCCCTTCCTTGGACAAAGGAAGGGAGGGGAGAGGGGCCAGGGCGTGGCAAGCGACGACGCGTCACTCTGACGCAGCGCACGCTTTGCCATGCTTCTGGCTCTCTTCCCCCTCCCTTCCTTGGACAAAGGAAGGGAGGGGGAAGAGAGCCAGGGGCGGGGCAAAGCGACGACGCGTCACTCTGACGCAGCGCACGCTTTGCCATGCTTCTGGCTCTCTTCCCCCTCCCTTCCTTGGACAAAGGAAGGGAGGGGGAAGAGAGCCAGGGGCGGGGCAAAGCGACGACGCGTCACTCTGACGCAGCGCCGCTTTGCCATGCTTCTGGCTCTCTTCCCCCTCCCTTCCTTGGAGGCCTGGCAGAAAGGTGCGCCGCGGAGGTGTGCCGCGGCCGATGGGCTGGTTGCGGCGGCGGCGTGGCGGCGACGAGTACGGCTTACATTCGAGTACGGCTTACATTAGCCAACCCCCCTGACACCCCCGATACGTCTTACAATCGGGGGTGTCATACTTTCGGGGAAACACGGTATATGCTTCTCACTGAAATAAATTTCCAAATATTTTGCTTTCATGGCTCTGAGTCAAAAAGGTTCCCGACCCCTGGCATAGATGCACCCCAACGTTGTCTTTTCCGTTGCTGGAGGCTTTAGTGTCTTAACACTTTTGTTTTTAAAGGAGAGATCCTAAGCAGGCAGCAACTATAATACACAAATGACAAAAAAGTGCATTTTTTGCCACTGCGCATTCCATTCACTAGCAAATACATGTTTTTGGTATCAGGGTTTTGGAAACGGAGGTGTGCTTTAGATTTGATGGCGGATGAGACCCGAGTCAAGATGGGTCCTTCTCAACGGCACTAAGGACGACGCACTTGCCTTCTGTTTTTTGCCCGTCCTTCTTACTCACCAAGCTGGCTGATGTTGTAAGACGTGACATTGCTTGGCAAAAGCAAGGGGCCGGTGAAATGGGGGAGATGGACCTTGCGGTAATAGAGCTTGAAGCCTTGGTGCTGGCCCAGCTTGATGGAGGGCTCCCACACAGCTTGGACGGCGGTGTTGTTGAGGACTTTAATGAAGAGGGAGGGCACTGCTGGCACTGGAACAAATCAGAAACATCCTTAATAAGTGAACTATACATCCCAGCAACTCCAACACCCAAATGTCTGTTTTCCCCAAATTTCCCCAGTGTTCACATTTGGGCATATTGAGGATTCGTGCCAAGGTTGGTCCTGAGTTTCCCATCCTTTCAATGGGGTTTGAGCTCTTCCTTTTCCATCACGAATCTCAAAGGCTCGCTGTCAGGAGGTTTTTTAGAAAGGTGGGAACAGGAAGGCATCGAGAAGGAAGGGACCCCAGGGCCATACAGCCCAACCCCCAGGGATACACAATCAAAGCACCCCCGACTGATGGCCATCAAACCTCTGCATAAAACTCTCCAGAGAAGGGGACTACAAGGAAGCATTATTTTATTTTAGTGGTTTTTAATTATTATTGTATAATAATTTTATTATAATAATATAATAAATAATATAATATAATGTTATATTATATCTATATATATAAAGGAAGAGTCGTCATGGAAAGACCGTCCCAAACAGAGAAACCTTACAACGCAGAAACACCAAACTTGCCAACAGAAATAGGCCTCAAGCAAGGTATGTTTGTAGCAAAGAACCTGTCCCCCCACAAAACCGACAGGCCCACAAAACAACGAGTAAAAAACCCTACATTTCCCAGCATCCTCGGGGCTGCCAACGACTCTCCCAGCCTCTACATTCTGACATGATTGGCTGCCAATAAGGGCGGATTTGCATAACTCCTGTACTGGCCAGCCAACATGAACATTCTGACCCATAATAAACTGTCAGAGGAGGATATGGCAATGGGCTGAGGCACAAACACAAACACCCAATTCACTTCCCACAGAAAATTTACACCCCTACAAATCACAGACCACGCCCAAAATTGACAGTAAGGCTTCATTAACTTGATTTCCCTGACTAGGCCTCACTTAATGGAATGCTGTTTACGCTCTGAATTGACAGTAAGGCTTCATTAACTTGATTCTCCCGACTACGTCTCAGCTCATTGGACATTGTGTATGGCCTGAATTGACAGTAAGGCTTCATTAAGTTGCTGTTCCTGACTAGGCCTCAGCTCATGGGACATTGTGTATGGCCTGAATTTACAGTAACCTACCTTGGCACACAGAGCCCCTATGACCCCCGCTACATTCTACTACAGTTTGGAGGAGGGTGGACCATGGATTATGGAACTTGAAGTACCTCCATGGATAATGGGATTTGTACTACTTCAAAACCCATCATTCCCCACAGACCACTGTGGCCCAGAACCAAGACCAATACAGACCAAACTTGGCACACAATGCCCCCCATGACCCACACTCCATCCGACTGCAGTTCAGAGGAGGACACACCATGGATAATGGGATTTCAAGTACCTCCACTCACTTCCAAAGTACCCCACCACCACACAAGCATCAACCTCTACATCAACACAGCAGACAGAAATACAAAAAAACATTGTATATCCACAAGCTATGCAGAACGCCAGCAACACCACACACCAACAAGTCCCTAGGACTTCAACATCCCACCCACCAGAACAACCCACAACGACACAGCCATGGCCCCAACAACACCATAACTAACAACAATTCCAACCCTTACATACTCAGACTTTCTCGCATCTCCTAAATAGGGCACAGCAACGCGTGCCAGGTACAGCTAGTAATATATAAATATATATATATAATAAATAATATAATATAATGTTATGTTATATTATATTATAATTTCAATATATTATAATTCTATGTATATATATATACATACTGTTGTAGTTGAGCAAACTGAGCCTGTAGTTGCTACAGGTAGTAACTCGGAGGAGGATTCTGTGTTGGACATGTCACTGGAAGAGGGAGGTTTGGGCAGAATGACTGCAGCTGGGAAGAAAAGGGCTGCAAGTGCTGAGAGTTTGGAAGAGGCAGAGCACAGGAGAAAGGTCCGACAAATACTTGGGGAGCCTACCAGTGATGATACTTTTGTGGGGTTTGATGTAGAGTTACCTTCAGAAGAGAGTGATACCGAGCTGGACTCAGCACTGGTGCAAGATGTCAGAGATGTGATAAATGCTGAGTCCAGCGAAAGCTCCTTTTGGCTTTTGAGTGACCTTGCTTGGCCTAGTGGGGATGTTGAATCGGACTGGGGTCCTTTAACTGCTCAGCAAAGGTGGGAAGATTGGAGGAACACACCCAGGGCTGCAGCTGAGGGGAATGGGGCAGAGTTGGGTGGGAGTCTGATGACTCTGATTTGTAAGGGTATTAAAGTAAGGCCTGGGGATTTGGGACTCTGCGGTCGGCCAAGGTGTTGCTGGTGGGTTGCTGGTTCTTGTATTTGGTGCTCTTGTTTCTTGTATCGCAGTTCCTGATTTCCCAGCAAGCTTGACTACCGCGTTTTCGTTTGGTCTTTTCCTGTGTTGCTCTCCTGGACTTGGAGAAGCACTCCTCCTTTCCTTTTTGGACGGGTCTTCACATCGCAACGGACTTCAAGCCGGAAGGAAAACCAAGGACTTGAAAGACTGACGTCTTCATTGTTTTGTTTACAGGGCTTTTGTTTTGTGTGGTTTCCTTTTATGCCGGACTGTGGCTGTGTTTTGGTTAAAAATAAACTGTAAATACTTTTGCTAGCTTGGCGTGTCTTTTGAGCCATCTGTGGGGGTTT